>JAULAV010008641.1:0-166561 GCA_030789695.1 Scilla litardierei
ATATCAATTATTAAAAAGATCCATATCTTACATAAAATATAGAAAATAGCCACCAGATCAGAAAAATCCGCAAAAATGTCCGTTGGATCCGGGAGATCGCCATCTTCAACTGAAAAATAAGACAAGACAAACTTAGCCTATAAAAATCATATCATTTAATAAAAAGAGCCATATGTTTCATAAATGTAGAAAATAGCTTGAAGCGCAGAAAAATCTGTAAAAAGTCCATTGGAACCGGAAGATCGCCATCTTCAACTGAAAAATAAGAGAAGACAAAATTAGGCCAAAAAACATATCCTTTAATAAAAAGATTCATATCTTTCATAAAATATAGAAAATAGCACGGAGCTGTGAAAAATCCGTAAAAATGTCCGTTGGAACCGGGAGATCAACATCTTCAACTGAAAAAGAGAAGACATCATTAGGCCAAAAATAATATCATTTAATCAAAATACATATCTTACATAAAACGTATAGAAATAGTCCCAAGCAAAGAAAAGTCTGTAAAATTGTCCGTTGGAACCAGCAGATCACCATCTTCGTCTGAAAAAATAAGAGAAGAAAAATGTAGGCAATAAAAATCATCTCATTTAATAAAAGATATATATCTTCCATAAAATGTAAAAGATAGCACCAGGCTCAGAAAAATCCACAAAAATATCTAATGGAACCGGGAGATCGACATCTTTAACTTAAAAATAAGAGAAGTCAAAATTAGGCCAAAAATCAAATTATTTAGTAAAAAGATCCATATCTTCCAGAAAAATAAGAAAATAGCCTAGAGGTCAGAATAATCAGAAAAAATGTCCGTTGAAATCGGGAGATCGCCATCTTCAGTTGAAAAAAATAAGAGAAGACAAAATTTGGCCAAAAATCATATCATTTAATAAAAAGATCAATAACTTTCCGAAAATTTAGAAAAATAGCCCTGAGCTCAGAAAAATCCGTAAAAATGGCTGTTGGAACTGTGAGATTGCCATCTTTAGCTAAAAATATGAGAAGACAAAATTATGCTATGAAAATCATGTCATTTAGTATAAATATCCATATCTTATAGATAATGTAGAAAATAGCACGGAGCACAAAAAATCCGTAAAAATGTAAATTGGAACGGGAAGATTGCCATTTTGAACTGAAAAAAGAGAAGACAAAATTGGGCCAAAAAATCATATCATTTAATTGACATATCCATATCTTCCAGAAAAGGTAGAAAAATAGTCCCAAGCTAAGAAAAATCAGCAAAAATGTCTGCTAGAACGAGTAGATCGACATCTTCAACTGAAAAAAAATAAGAGAAGACAAATGTCGGCTATAAAAATCATATCATATACTAAAAATATCCTTATCTTTCATAAAATATAGAAAATAGTACCGAGTTCATAAAAATCTGCAAATATGTCTGTTGGAACAAAGAGATCGCCATCTTTAATTGAAAAATAAGAGAAGAAAAAATTAGGTCAAAAATCATATCGTTTAATAAAAAGATACATATATTCAAGAAAATTCATGAAATAACCCCGAGGTCAGATAATACGCAAAAATGTCCGTTGGAACCGGGAGATCGCCATCATCAACTGAAAAATAAGAGAAGACAAAATTAGACCATAAAAATCATATCATTTAATATAAAGATCCATATCTTCATAACATATAGAAAATAGCCTAGAGCGCAGCAAAATCCGCAAAACAATCCGTTGGAACCAAGGATCAACATCTTCAACTGAAAAAATAAGAGAAGACAAGTGTAGGCTCTTAAAATCATATCGTTTAACAAAAAGTTTAATATCTTCTATAAAATGTAGAAAATAGAACCGAGCCAAAAATTTCCGCAAAAATGTTCATTGGGACCAGGAGATAGCCATCTTCAACTAAAAAAATAAGAAAGAAAAAATTAGGCTATAAAATCATATCATTTAATATAAAGATTTATATCTTACAGAAAATGTCGAAAATATCCAGGATCTCAAAAAAATCCGCAAAAATATTCGTTGGAACCAGGAGATTGTTATCTTCATCTAAAAAATAGAGAAGACAAAATTAGGCCAAAAATCATATTATTTCATAAAAAGATCCATATCTTTCAGAAAATGTAGAAACACAGACTCAAACTAAGAAAAATCTGCAAAATTGTCCATTGGAACCGGAAGATCGCCATCTTCAGCTGAAAAAATAAGAGAAGATAAACATAGGCTATTAAAATGTAGAAAATAACATTGGGCTTATAAAAATCCGCAAAGATATCCATTGTAACAGGAAGATCGCCATCTTCCACTGAAAAATAATGGAAGAAACAATTAGGCCAAAAATCATATCATTTAATAAAAGATCCATATCTTTCAGAAAATTTAGAAATTAGTCACGAGGTCAGAATAATACACAAAATGTCATTAGAAACGGGAGATCGATATCTTCCACTGAAAAATCAAAGATGACAAATTTAGGCCAAAAATCATATCATTTAATAAAAAGATCCATAAATTCTCGAAAATGTACAAAAATAGCCTCGAACTCGGAAAAATCCGCAAAAAATGTCCCTTGGAACTGGGAGATTGCTATCTTCAACTAAGAAAAATAAGAGATGACAAAATTAGGTTATAAAAATTATATCATTTAATATAAAGATTCATATTATTCAAAAAATATAGAAAATAGACCGAAGCTCAAAAAATCCGCACAAATGTCCATTGGAACAGGGAGATCGCCATCTTCAAATTAAAAAAAGAGAAGACAAAATTAGGCCCAAAAGTCATTTCATTTCATTAAAAGATATATATCTTCCAGAAAATGTAGAAAAATAGTCTCTAACTAAGAAAAATCTGTGAAAATGTCCGTTGAAACCGGGAGATCACCATCTTCAACTGAAAAAAAAATAAGAGAACATAAACTTAGGCTATTTGTAACGCCCCACTTCCCAAGATACACGTGAATTACGGATCCATCCCAAGTATTCCTAGAGCAGCGAGTGTTAAAAAGAAAGAGAAGGAAGAGAGTATACCAGAAGAATAATGCAGGTCACTGCGCACATGCTGGAAAGTACAAGTAATGCTCCAATACAGAAAATAAGAGACAATCATATACAAGTCCAACATTCTTTATTATTAAAACAAAGGTACCTCTTTATTTACATCATCTCATCCTCAAATACAAAAGTGAAAAACAGAAGAAATAACAGAAAAATCCCCAAAAGACATAAAGGTCCACACCAGTACAACTCACTCCCTAGACTGCCCTTAGAACTAACTGAAGAAGCTACCCTTTAAGGATTCCATCTCTACCACGAACCGAAAGTTAACTCCTGAGTCAGGCCTGTGTAATGCACTACTAGCTACTGCACAAGTACTAGAGGGGGGGGTGAATAGTACTTTAAAATAATAAGGAGTATAATTCCAAATTAAATTGCAAACAACTACCAAATCAATTTGCGGAAGCTTAAATTGAATGACAACAACAAAATTAACAATGCAAACAAATGATGTTAATGGGTTCGGATCCACCCAAGTCTCCCCGACTTGTTCCCGGTGATCCTACGTCCCAACCACCCGGATCCCCTCCGGATACTTGAGTTAGAAACCCTAACTCAAGATTTCCACTATGAATATCTTGTGAAAAACCTTCACAAGATCAAATCATACATGCAATAGCAAACGTGAATCCCACAACCCGGGATCACAACCTTCTCTCACAACCGAGAGAATCACAAAGCAATATTAAAGAGTTTAATATGAAATAAACAATCTTACCACAAAATCCTATACCTTGAGTTTTTCTTACCCAAATGGTGAAATGAAGGATTTGAGGAAGATGAAGTCACCAAGACCTAGCACCAAGGAAATGACCAGCAATCGGTGCCTAGGGATGATTTGGAGACTTGGATCAAGCAATAGCTTGAAGAGCTCACCAAGAACAACCTTCTCTCTAGATGGATTCTAGATCTAGAAATGAGAGAGAATGAGTTTCTTGTGAGGAAGAGAGCTTTAGATTAGAGTGAGAAAGGCTATCTCTTTTGATCTCAATGAATATCTGAATGGAAGCTCTAACCTAGATAGAAATGACCTAGGTTCGTATTTATAGGGTCCCATAAAAACAAGTTAGGTCATTCTCCAACGGATAGAAATCTGTGAGAATTAGTCGGTCAAAGAACAACCACTGACCGACTAGTTCATCAACTAGTCGGTCAGTCAAGCAGCATGGACCGACTAAGTGTAGATCTGAGAAGAGATAGAATTTCAGACCTAGAAATCTAGTCGGTCCAAGAAGACTTTCTGACCGACTAGTTTCACAACTAGTCGGTCAGTCAGTGAACGTAGACTGACTAAGAGGCAAAATGAAATAGTCTGAACACAAGTTGACTTAGTCGGTCCAAGAACAAAAGTTGACCGACTAGATTGTCAACTAGTCGGTCACCAAACGTTCTTAGACCGACTAACGATAAACAGTAGCTTAGGAGAAATTTAGCATGAACAGTAAGTCACAACTAGTCGGTCAAAGAAGCATCACTGACCGACTAGTTCACAAACTAGTCGGTCAGTGAGTCAACGTAGACCGCCTAACTGTAAACAATAAAGTCCAAGAAATTAAGGAATCAAACTAGTCGGTCCAAGAACAGTTGCCGACCAACTAGATCACCATCTAGTCGGTCAGTACTTGTTCTTGTACCAACTAACATGCACAATAAAGTCCGAATCGAAGCGCGATGCTTCGAGGAAGCTAGAATGAAGTTGTGCAAGGATCCTAGAGCTACGAAATGAGCGTAATGAAGATAGAAACGTAAGATATACTCAAGGCTTAACATTCTATATATCGAAGCTAAAAAGACTATAAATAAAACCTTAATAAACGGTCTTCGAGAGCTTCGATTGATTCTTCATAACTTCCAAAACGGCGCATGAGCTTCAACGAAGCTTTAGGCATGAATACGAGCTTTGGGAAGTGTTGAGATGTCGCTTTGAATGTTCTCGTGAAATTGGCGACGATCTCCAATACTGCGCTCACAAATTGTTAGTTCATGGATTATTTATGTTTGCTCATCATCAAAACCAAATCCGGGGAGTCCAATATTCAACATTCTCCCCCTTTTTGGTGATGACAAACCAACATAAATAATAATCAAAAATAATGATTCAAATGTAAAATACTTACTCCCCCTGCATTGATGACACGTTAATTCCAAAATGAATATATATAAATTGCATCAAGCAGATGAGTAAGATAAATAAAGAGAATCGATTTTCGAAATATCGGATTTTGAAAATCCTTATATATATCTTAACTCCACCTGAATCTAACATATCAAACTAGATTCTTGGAAATTGAGTTAAATTTTCATTTGCGCTATTTATTATCATTATCTCTCCCCCTTTGGCATTATCCCAAAAATGGGGGGCATACAATGACAACAATTAGGAAATGGAAAATCCAACATCGGGAGTCGTAGACAATGACGATGGACCAAATTGACACCAAGGGAAAAATGTGGAAATCAAATCAAGGTGTGCCAAAATGTCCATTATCAAAAAAAATAATCAAAATCATCAAAAATACCAAATAATTAATCATTTCTTGAATAAAGAAACAAACTCTCCAATATTCAATAATCTTGGCTAAATTTTTGCATGGAAAACAATTCTATACAATTCTAGAATTTAAATCTATTTAACCAAGTTTTCATGCGTCGAGCGACGAATTCACACATCACATGTATTGAACGAATATTAAATGTGCACGACGAATTAAGACAAAGAGAACGACAATGTATATATATAAATGAGAACATCATGAGTACATCCAAAGAGATATCCCAACGAGTACATCAAAATACAAACGACCATGGATATAAACATCAAAAGATACATCATTATCGTCAACATCAAAATACAACAAAATAACCATCAGCAACATCATCCAAAGTGTATCAAAACAACCAACACCGAAACCCTGAAAGCTCAAAAATACATCAAAACAACTCTCAAACCCCATCCAAACCCAAAATACTCTCACTAAAAAAATATATCATCCGAAGTGTAGTGGAGAGTCCTCGAAACTGACAATCACGAGGAAGTGGCTGGATCTGCAGTCTCCGTGGGTCCAGTCGACGGAGTGCATTGTTTATTTCATATTAAACTCTTTAATATTGCTTTGTGATTCTCTCGGTTGTGAGAGAAGGTTGTGATCCCGGGTTGTGGGATTCACGTTTGCTATTGCATGTATGATTTGATCTTGTGAAGGTTTTTCACAAGATATTCATAGTGGAAATCTTGAGTTAGGGTTTCTAACTCAAGTATCCGGAGGGGATCCGGGTGGTTGGGACGTAGGATCACCGGGAACAAGTCGGGGAGACTTGGGTGGATCCGAACCCATTAACATCATTTGTTTGCATTGTTAATTTTGTTGTTGTCATTCAATTTAAGCTTCCGCAAATTGATTTGGTAGTTGTTTGCAATTTAATTTGGAATTATACTCCTTATTATTTTAAAGTACTATTCACCCCCCCTCTAGTACTTGTGCAGTAGCTAGTAGGGCATTACATTTGGTATCAGAGCCAGATACTCAGCTATGTCTGCCAACGACAACAAGACCGTGCCTCCACCTTCCAACTATGACACCTTCAGGAATCGTGAAGGAGCGTCATCGGTGATGGAAGGACATTCCTCTACGAGGCCTCCATTCTTCAACGGTACCAACTACGGGTACTGGAAATGCCGGATGGAAACCTTCCTCCGGAGTGCGTCTCTATGGAGGACTACAATGAATGAATACATTGAACCCGAAGAAGAAGACTTTGAGAAATGGACTACCGCGGAGGTCGCCGCGGAGGTAAGCAATGCCAAGGCAATGAACGCCTTGCAATGCGCATTGGAGCCCGAGGATTTCAATAAGATATGCACATGTAAGAGTGCATATCAAATTTGGAACTCCCTCCTCATACTTCATGAAGGGACGAGTAGGGTAAGAGACTCTAAACTCGTAGTCGTAAACAAAGATTACGAAATGTTTCATATGCAACAGGGCGAGAAGATGAAAGAATATTACGCTCGCTTCGTTGACATAATAAACGAGTTAGAGGCCCTCGGCAAGTCCTACACTCAAAAGGAGAAGTGCTCAAAGCTTATTGAAGGACTTCCCTCTTCTTGGGAAAAACGTACCTTCGCCATCGAGGAAGGTAATGACATGAACAAATATACCGTAGTTCAACTAATGGGTACTTTGATGTCATACGAGGTACGCAAAGATAGCAAGGTGAAGTTACAAGAAAAGATGAAGTCATATTTGAACCTAGATGCGCCAAAGAAAAAGGCGATTGCATTCAAGGCGGCTTCATCCACCTCTACCGATGATGAGGACTCGGAAGAAGAAATGGACATGGAATCCATTGCACTCATGGCAAAGAAGTTCAATCGCTTCTTCCGAAAGGGTAACTTCAAACAAAAATCTAAGTTTACTTCTACTAACGCCTCTCCACCTTTGTGCTTTAAATGCAATAAGCCGGGACACATCAAAGCGGATTGTCCTCAAAACAAGCAAAAGGAGAAGTGGAAGGCGCCGAAGTTCGACAAGTCAAAGAAGTACAAAAAGGGGTACAAGAAGGGACTTGTCGGAGCAACATTCACCGACTCCGAGGATTCCTCAAGCGGAGAGTCGGATGATGAGAAAGTGGAGAAAGCGCACATGTGCTTCATGGCAAGAGAGGAGCATGATCAAGGATCTTCCTCCTCCGATGATAGCGACGACGAAGGCGATGAGGTAACTATGGATGATCTTAGGGATGCTAACTCTCATTTATGGTCTAAATACACAAAATTAGTAAATCGATATACTAAAGTAAAAGATGACCTAGCTAGCATTCAAACCTCGCCTAAGACTATCATCACCAACAACGACACCGTTGTTGAAGAGTTAAGAAATGAGATTGTCAATCTCAAATCTAAACTTGAACATGTTAGCATTGACGATCCGGAAGAACATAGGATAGCGGATTTAACTTCTCAAAACTCGACTTTGAGTATTGAGAACGAGAATCTTAAATCTCGTGTGTATGTGCTCGTTATCAGTCTCAACCTAAGGAGTCTCACTTAGTAGCGGTAAAGCGCATTTTCCGTTATCTAAGTTACACTTTAGATTTTGGATTACTTTATCCGAAATCTAGCACGTATGAGTTAGTCTCATACAGTGATGCCGATTATGCGGGATGCAAATCCGACAAGAAAAGTACTAGTGGCACTTGCCATTTTCTAGGAAATTCTCTTGTCTCTTGGTTTTCTAAGAAGCAAAATTCCGTATCACTTTCAACCACCGAGGCGGAATATATTGCCGCCGGTGCCGCTTGTGCCCAGGTTCTTTGGATGAGACACACATTGAAGGATTTTGGTATTCATTGTGATACTAGCCCTATCATGGTGGATAACCAAAGTGCTATCTGTCTTTCAAAGAATTCGGTGCACCATTCCCGATCAAAACACATAGATGTCCGACACCATTTCTTAGATGATCATGTTGCTAAAAAGGACATCATTTTAGTGTACGTTGAAACCCAAAAGCAAATCGCCGATATTTTCACGAAACCCCTAAAGGAGGACTCCTTTGTGCGGTTGCGTCGAGAATTGGGGATTATGGGTGAATCCGAGATATAGGATTCATATTTCATTCAATTATCTTGCATGCTATTATATTTTGCGATATTTCATTCATGCTAGATTTATTGAATTTTTGGGAATTTTATGTGATATGTTTGAATTTATGATCGAATTCGTATTTCAATGTCGTATTTAAGATTTCGACGTTTTATGGGGTAATTTAGATGACTAATGAGAGTGTTAAGATGTTTCATCCAAGTGGTTTGTGAAGAGAAATCAATTTTCAATTTTTGGACTCTTCTAGTCTGTTTCAGTTCACTTGTCAACCGACTAGATGCTCATCTAGTCGGTCAGCAATTGAACTCAGACCGACTAGATCAAGCTTCAATCTTAATCTTATCATTTTCCTTCTTTAGTCGGTCACAGTACACTTACCGACCGACTAGATTGAAAACTAGTCGGTCAGTGAATATACTGCGACCGACTAAATCTTGCCCTAAAATTTGCTGTTTGCCTCTGTTTCGACTTAGTCGGTTCAAGCTCATTGACCGACCGACTAGATCGTAATCTAGTCGGTCAGTGCTTGAACTGTGACCGACTAAGTGGGTTAGGGCATTTGTGTATTTTCACTTCCAGACCGACTTAAACTCTTATTCATTCGACTAAATTTTCATTTAGTAGGTCTTTAACTCATCTCCAGCCCGATAACTCCCAAACCCCCACTCGAAACCCTTCGACTTCCGGCCATCTCTCCGTCGATCGCCGCCGTCCGCCGCCGTCGACTCCTCCTCCTAGGTAAAACCCCCTCTCATAGGTGTCAATTTCCTATTCTAGGGTTTGCTCTCCTTGATTTCAAGTTCTAGCTCCTAGGGTTTCATTTTTAACCTAGGGCTTGTGCTTTTCGGATTCTAGTTTCTTAGGGCTGAGTGCTAGGGTGTTTGATCTTCCCGTCGTTTGGTTGTACTCGTCGTGCCATGACCATGGCAAAGACGAGGATTCCAATCACTCCCTCTGGGGCATCCCCCATGACCGTAGAACAACCTACCGCTAGGAATCCACCTAAGCCTAAGCGTCGTGCCAAGTCAACCCAAGCCTCCCCATCTTCGCCTCCTCCTAAGAAGCCGAGGACGACCACAGCTAAACCCCGAAAATCAAAGACCAAGAAGCCTATTCTTCAAACTCCAGCTACTCCTCCCGATTCCGACTCTGAATTTATCCCTGAGGATGAGCCTACTAGGGAACCTACTCCTCCTCCGAAGACCCGTAAGGCTAAGGGTAAAGCTCATATGCCAGTCGGCGGTGTAGACATATCGTTGTGCCGCGATGACCCTCAGTGTCTCGCAGCGTACAACTGTATAGAGCACTGTCCACTGTTGTTAGAGCATTACGTTCAGTTTTCTGATTTTCTCGGCCTTGCTGATCTTCTGTCCTATAGTGGTCTTCTTGATTATCTCCGATACGACCCCAAGGCCAATCCCAAACCTTATCCTCGCCTAGTTGTTCTATGCCAATCGTGTTCGAGGCCAGTACGATGCCAGCCACTCCATTGAGACTACTGTCTTGGGAACTCCTATAGTTCTCACGGCAGAAATCTTGGGGGAGATTCTTGGTTGCTCGTCGTGTGGTCTCTTTCCTTCGGACATTTCGGTCGATGATATTTCCTCCTTGGATCAGTCAGTTCTTGCAGATATCTTCCAGGTTATCCCCTCTGCATTCATTGGTGTTCCAACCGACTAGATTTCTAGGTCTGAAATTCTATCTCTTCTCAGATCTACACTTAGTCGGTCCATGCTGCTTGACTGACCGACTAGTTGATGAACTAGTCGGTCAGTGGTTGTTCTTTGACCGACTAATTCTCACATATTTCTATCCGTTGGAGAATGACCTAACTTGTTTTTATGGGACCCTATAAATACGAACCTAGGTCATTTCTATCTAGGTTAGAGCTTCCATTCAGAGATTCATTGAGATCAAAAAAGATAGCCTTTCTCACTCTAATCTAAAGCTCTCTTCCTCACAAGAAACCCATTCTCTCTCATTTCTAGATCTAGAATACATCTAGAGAGAAGGTTGTTCTTGGTGAGCTCTTCAAGCTATTGCTTGATCCAAGTCTCCAAATCATCCCTAGGCACCGATTGCTGGTCATTTCCTTGGTGCTAGGTCTTGGTGACTTCATCTTCCTCAAATCCTTCATTTCACCATTTGGGTAAGAAAAACTCAAGGTATAGGATTTTGTGGTAAGATTGTTTATTTCATATTAAACTCTTTAATATTGCTTTGTGATTCTCTCGGTTGTGAGAGAAGGTTGTGATCCCGGGTTGTGGGATTCACGTTTGATATTGCATGTATGATTTGATCTTGTGAAGGTTTTTCACAAGATATTCATAGTGGAAATCTTGAGTTAGGGTTTCTAACTCAAGTATCCGGAGGGGATCCGGGTGGTTGGGACGTAGGATCACCGGGAACAAGTCGGGGAGACTTGGGTGGATCCGAACCCATTAACATCATTTGTTTGCATTGTTAATTTTGTTGTTGTCATTCAATTTAAGCTTCCGCAAATTGATTTGGTAGTTGTTTGCAATTTAATTTGGAATTATACTCCTTATTATTTTAAAGTACTATTCACCCCCCTCTAGTACTTGTGCAGTAGCTAGTAGGGCATTACAGCCTGATCTGGCTGTACTGCTCTGAAACCTGGAAAAAGTAAATGGAAAACATCAACACGTGACCCCGTAGAAAATCCTAACATCGCTAGGTAAGGCCTAGTTTTATAACTGTTCTTCCTAACTCGGATCTGTTCACTTAACTGTAAACATGTCTACTTTTTACGCATAAGGAACAAGTACTGTAAATAAGGTCTACTGAATTAACATGCAGAAAAAGTAAAAAACACCACATGCAGATATTGAAAAGTAAGAGCTACAGAATTAAATAAGCGTGAAGTAAAGGCAGACAATCATAGATATGCACATAATGCATATGAATGGTGATGAATCAAATGCAACACCTAAGGGATCCCATCTATGCCAGCGTGCCTACAATGTGACTCATGGATTCTATAGGTGGTCCCATGAATTTAGGAGGTGGCCCCCGACATTTCTGTGGCATACTGGTCTGTGTAGCACGTACGTCCATGTTGTCTATCATAACACACATAGATTTAAGAGGTGGCCCAATGGATTCAGGAGATGGCATCTGGCATTTCCGTGGCATGCTGGTCCATGTGGCACTTTGGTCTATGTGGTATTAATTTCCGTTAAGCTACCATTCTTTCCATGACAAATTTCACATACACTATAACATTTTATGTTCCCAATTAACACATTACTCCATCATTCCTAATATGAAACACATCTTGCTTTGGAAGCATCTTGTCATACAGTATGCTAATATGAGAATAAGGAGCATAATATGGCATTTGTGTGACATAGTACAAGCATAACATTACATCCATACGCCTGAACTATTCTCATAACATAATTTACTACATGGATAACAACATTACATCCATAAGCATGCACATCACCATTCTTAGCACCATAATTTTCATAAACTTTAGTCTCATATTTATATGACAACTACAGAATTCTGTTTTAAATCTGGACTCTAATATATCAGTCTAAAAACGGTTATCTAAGGCCGTAATCTGATTTAGTGCTGAACATAAAAGTTG
This sequence comes from Scilla litardierei, assembly GCA_030789695.1. Lineage (NCBI taxonomy): Eukaryota > Viridiplantae > Streptophyta > Magnoliopsida > Asparagales > Asparagaceae > Scilla > Scilla litardierei. The sequence continues at coordinate 12,244 of JAULAV010008641.1, forward strand.
TAGATGCTTAAGTTCTGTTTCCAAATTATCAAAAATTGTGTCATTTCTGGGTCTGTAGAGAGAGTTATGAAATGTTTTCCACAATGTGGCAGAATTTGTTTAAAATTGACGCCATGGTAAATTCGTCTATTTACACCATCTACATTCAAAACTAGAATCTACTTTCTTCTAAAAAGTTGTAGTTAACTTCGTGATCTTTTCAAAACATCTTGAATCATCCTATTTGAAGGTGTACACTAGCAGATATGAATTTTTGAATTTACATTACAGAACTGAAAATTTTACAGCATATCATTAACATAACTATTATAGCATATTGACTGACTAACATGAAGCTACTAGTCATACTACCATTGCATCCTAATAATTTTGACATGATAATGATTTTAAAGCTAAAAAAGGAAGCATAATGGCAACATGGTCTACACTAACATGGGATGTTACATGGTATATTTTGGCAAACTATGCATACTTTCACTAAATAAAACATTACATCATAAGTATGCATACTAAACTTAACATATCATGGCACTTCACTAGCATGTGGCCTAAACTACAATTCTACATCAAATTCCAACTAAAATTAAATAAGTGATGAAACTTTATAACAACATTCCTAAAACTACATCCTAACTAGGATGTTAGAATTCCTAACTCAAATATCTCCTCTTAATTTCTTTGGCCCTTCTTCTCCTTGAAGTCCCCATCAATCCTCAATCTTTCTTCTTCCATACCTTAATCTCAAATGGTGGATGTCAATAGAGGGATTGAATTAAGGAGATGGTGGTGGAGTGGGAGGTGCAAAGGGAGGGAAGGGGAGTTAGAAGAGGGGATGAGAACTTGAATTTTTTCTACTTCTTTTTCGTTTTGGTTTTCCCAATTTCTTCTCTTTTATTCATCCCCTCATCCTTGTCATCCCTTAATTCCCTCTTAGCTTGCCAAATGGAGAGAGTTAGGTGAAAATCAAATATGTGATGACACCTCTTATGTTAGGTGTCTCCATTAGGAAATTTAGGGATTTCTATTTTCTACTAAATAGAAATACTCTAATAAAATACCCTTACTCACCAAATACCAAGTATACCATATAAATACTCATCCATTTTATCCAAATGATGTTTAAATTTTTTTTAAAATGATTTGGTCATTAGAAAATTATGGAAAATTTATAAAAATACCCAAAAAATTCTTACTTTCAAATACGTCTAGATATACATACATTATACCTGTGTATACGAAAATAGGGTATTACATTCTATCCACCTTAAAAAAAGCACATCCTCGGACTTTCTAAATTTAAGGGTCCAACCGAAGGCTAAAATGGATCTAAGGGTCATCCCACCCACGAAATAAATACAACAGTACGTATACTCCAACCACACATAGCTATATGTATCGCCTATATATATATACACTGCACATACACAACACTTAAGCAAATATATATACACCATAGTATTTATACACCACATTTTCATACAAGTACTCCACATAGTTATAGAAACATATGTACACATGACATATACACGCACTACACCAACACATCAAACACAAGCAATATTACTTACAAGTCCATATACACCACGATGAAGGAACCACAACACATACATATATACATATGCCTACAGTCATTTCACTTCATACATTCAATTATACCACACTGATACAATAGCCGTACATGCACCTACTACATTCATATCATAGACAAATGTATACATATGTACACGCATAAACAACAAGTCACATAAGTAACATACAAACTTAGATACATACATGCAAGTATACATTCATACAGCTAGATATATGTATCACTCATATGTTTTTTATATCGTCATAACAAATGCATATACAACAAGAGACACACATAACGAACACACATGGATACATCCATACATACCAATATCTCTATCTATGTATACAGACAAACATCCTTACATATGCTTATATATTAAAACTACACATACTTCCATAAAGAAAAATCCATAGCATATACCTTACATATGCAACATATAGCACACATATAGAACCAATTATACCAACCCATGAATACATACCAACTGCACCTATGTACACAGCAGTGTCGGCCGTATAATGTCACACATAAGTCACAATCATCTACCTGGAACCAGGTTCTTGCTTAGCCTTCAATAGGTAGGGCACTTTACTAATAATGTCTCAGTCTAGACTCTAAGGTCACTACTCACCCTAAGACACGACTTTTCTCTATGGAGCATTACCCACACTACCTTATGCACGCCGTACTGTGGTAACCTGCATGGGCTGCCAAATGTGACGCCCCGGTCCCCGGGATACCCGATAAGTACGAATCCGTCCCAATTATTTCTAAAGCAGCGAGTTTTAAAAAGAAAGAGAAGGAAGAGAGTCTACAAGAAGAATTATGCAGGTCACTGTGCACATGCTGGAAAGTACAAGTAATACTTCATCACAGAAATTATGAGACAATCATACACAAGTCCAATATTTTTTTAATTAAAACAAAGGTACCTCTTATTTACATCATCTATTCCTCAAATACAAAAGTGAAAAACTGAAGAAATCCCAGAAAAATCTCCAAAAGACATAAAGGTCCACACCAGTATAACTCACTCCCTAGACTACCCCTAAGAACCAACCGAAGAGGCTGCCCTCTCAGGATTCCATCTCTACCAAGAACTGATAGCTAACTCCTGAGCCAGGCCTGATCTGGGTGTACTGCTTTGAAATCTGGAAAAATGGGACACGTCAACACGTGACCCATTAGGACATCCTAACATTGCTAGTTTTAGAACTGTTCTTCCTAACTAGGGCCTGGTCACTTAACTGTAAATAGGTATACTATTTACGCATAAGGTACAAGTACTGTAAATAAGGCCTATTGAAATAACATGCAGGGAAAGAAAAACAACATCACATGCAGATTTTGAAAAGTAAGAGCTACAGAATTAAATAAGTAAAGGCAAACAATCACAGATATGCACATGATGCATGTGAATGGTTATGAATACAAATGCAAAACCTAAGGGATCCCATCTATGCCGTGTGCCTACAATGTGACTCATGGATTCTTGAGGTGGCTCCAATGGATTCAGAAGGTGGCCCCAACATTTTCGTGGCACGCTGGTCTATTTAGTACGTAGGTCTATGTCGTCTATCATACCACACATAGATTAATGAGGTGGTCCCCATGAATTTAGGAGGTGGCATCTAGCATTTTTGTGGCACGCTGGTCCATGTGACACTTTGGTCTATATGGTGTTAATTTCTGTTAAGCTACCATTCTTGTCATGACAAATTTCACATACACTATAACATTTTATGTTCCCAATTAACATATTACTCCATCATTCCTAATATGAAACACATCTTGCTATGGAAGCATCTTGTCATACAGTATGCTAATATGAGAATAAGGAGCATAATATGGCATTTGTGTGACATAGTACAAGCATAACATTACATCCATAAGCATGAACTATTCTCATAATATAATTTACTACATGGATAACAACATTACATCCATAAGCATAAATATCACCATTCTTAGCACCATAATTTTCACAAATTTTAGCATGATAATTATATGACAACTACAGAATTCTGTTTTAAATCTGGACTCTTATATATCAGTCTAAAACAGCTATTTAAGGCCATAATCTGGTTTAGTGCTGAACATAAAAGTTGTAGATGCTTAAGTTCTGTTTCCAAATTATCTAAGATTGTGTCATTTGGGGGGTCTGTAGATAGAGTTATGAATTTGTTTCCACAATGTAGCAGAATCTGTCTAAACTGACACCATGGTAAAGTCGTCTATTTACACCTTCCTACATTCAAAACAAGGCTCTGCTTTCTTTTAGAGAGTTGTAGTTAACTTCATGAACTTTCCAAAATATCTTGAATCGTCCCATTTGGAGATCTACACTAGCAGATATGAATTTTTGAACTGAAAATTTTACAGTATATCATTAACATAGCTATTATAGCATATTGATTGAGTAACATGATGCTACTAGTCTTACTACCATTGCCATCCTAATAATTTGACATGATAATGATCTTAAAGTTAAAAAAGGAAGCATAATGGCAACATGGTCTACACTAGCATGGTGTTACATGGTATATTTTGGCAAAACTATATTTCCACTAAATAAAACGTAACAACATAAGCATGCATACTAAACTTAATATACCATGGCAATTTACTAGCATGGTGCTTACACTACAATTGTACATCAAATTCCAACTTAAAATTAACTAGGTGATGAAACTCTATAACCACAATCCTAAAACTACATCCTAACTAGGACGTTACAACTCCTAACTCAAATATCTCCTTCTTAATTTCTTTGGCCCTTCTTCTCCTTGAAGACCCCATTAACCTCAATCTTTCTTCTTCCATAACTTAAGCGCCAATGGTGGATGTCAATATGGGGATTGAATTAAGGAGATGGAGATGGAGGTGGGGGTGGAGTGGGAGGTGCAAAGGGAGGAGAGGGGAGAGAGAAGAAGGGATGAGAACTTGAATTTCTTCTTCTTCTTCTTTTAACTTTTCCCAATTTCTTCTCTTTTAGTCATCCACTCTTCCTCGTCATCCCTTAATTCCCTCTTAGCTTGCCAAATGGAGAGAGTGAGGTGAAAATCAAAGAGGTGATGACACCTCTTTGTCTAGGTGTCTCCATTAAGAAATCTAGGGGTTTCTATTTTCAAATAAATAGAAATACTCCACTAAAATACCCTTACTCACCAAATACCGAGTATACCATCTAAATACTAATCCATTTAATCCAAATGATGTTTAAAATAATTATTGAAAAATAATTTGGTCATTAGAAAAATATGTAAAATTTATAAAAATACCCAAAAATTGCATACGTACAAATACGTCTAGAAATACGTACATTATACCTGCATATACGAAAACATGTTATTATATTCTACCCACCTTAAAAAAAGTCCGTCCTCGGACTTTCTAAAGTTAAGGGTCTAAACAAAGGCTAAATGAATCTAAGGGTCGTCCCACCCACGAAATACAAACAACACTAGATATACTCAAACCACATATAGCTATATATATCACATATACATACATACACTGCACAAACACCACATTCAAGAAGATATATATACACCCTAGTATTCATACGCCACATTTTCATACAAGTACTTGATGTGTCATTATATTCTACATTTTATCTATATTATTACACGTCAAAATGATTGCTCAATTACACATTTCATACGTTTTTACGCTCATAATTGGAACTATTGTACTTTAAGAGCATTTGGTTGTATTTAAGGGAATATCGAGCGATTTGGAGTATATTGGAGGAGAGAGTGCGTGCTTCGACACCAGAGCTCCTGAGGCGCCGTGTTTGGTGACTCAAAGCTGCGGGGGAGCAAGTAAGGAGCAAGAAAGAAGGAGTGAAGAAGAGGAGAATGAAGAAAGCATGGTTCTATAGTACCATGACTCATGGATTCCAGGTCGCTCGATAGAGCTATGATGCGGCGAAGGAATCGAGCGACCCGAAGTGCTGGAAGCAGGACAGATGTGCACGCTTTTACAATCTGCTATCACCTGAGATTGTTTCAACATTTTTCTGACATTTTTTCCAAATAGTAGACTTCGAAACGGTTCCAACTCCATGCTATAGGCCACTCCCATGTATCAAGCTAAGTACTTCTATTCTTTTGAATTACATTTTAGTTCTTCTTATTATTTTTCTATGATGCTAGCCATAATCTTTACTGTTTTCATAATGCTTGCAATGTTTGAGTAATCCCATTTAGGGCTAAGGGATTAGCCCTAAGATTTTAGGATCTAGATGCAAAGATAGGATTTCTATGATGCGCTGGGTATAAACGGGTTCTACTTTGGTTGATCCAGCTAAATCCCTGGGATAACTCGTACTGAGATCATACCTACGGTCTGTGGAATTGATGAGCTTAATGAGTATCCTTAGGAATTAATTAGGGAGTCAGTAGATCCAACCAAGGCTCGTGACCATGCCCGGCTCGTGCTTTGAGGGGATCTACCGATAAACTGTATCACTACATTAACGGCTACCGCCATTGTGTCAATGAGAGCCAGTGAAGTACCTCAAAGCTCTAATCCACGAGAGTGGTACGAGCTGAGAGACAATCCCCAATAAACCCAATGCAACGTAACAGTCCTCGCCTAGCGTCGACATTCGACGGTCCTAGTGGCGAGTCCTAAAGCCCTAATCTTTTATATTTTATTTATTTATTTCTTTGTGTGAAACCCCCTATTTGCGACGTTGAGTGACACAACCTTCGCATCCATCACCATTACAACATTTCATACTCCACATCCACCAATAAACCCGCAATTCTAACTCAACCTAGGAGTAGATAGGTAGTATAGCACCGCTTTCCCGTGTTCGATACCTGCTTGCCACTATACCGTGCGCTTGTGGTTAGACAACATCGTTTCGGAGTTAATTCCGGGCCGATCAGTACTCCACATAGTTATACAAACATATGTATACATGACATATACACGCAATAAACCAACACATCTAACACAAGCAATATTACTTACAAGTCCATAAACATCACGATGAAGGAACCACAACACATACATACATACATATGCCTACATTCATATCACTTCATACATTCAATTATACCACACTCATACAATATCCATACATGCACCTACTACATTCATAGCATAGACATATGTACACATATGTACAAGCACAAAGACCATGTCACATAAGTGACATACATACATAGATACATACATACAAGTATACATTCATACAGCTAGATACACTCATATGTATTTATATATATCTTCATAACAAATACACATACAATAAGAGACATGCATAACGAACATACATATAGATAGATCCACACATACCAATATACTCTATCTATGTATACATACAAACACCATTACATATGCTTATATATTAAAACTACACATACTTCCATAAAGAAATATCCATAGCATATTGATTCTGGATATAAATTGCATATTTTCCCCCCATTTCTGGGCATTTTATGTGTATATCATGTTAATTGTGGCTTGATACGGGCATATTTGTGATATCGTGATTTATTTAAGCCTATTCCTATTTTATACATAAAATGTGGTTTTTGTGAACTAATTTTTACTTCTCGTATTTTTCAGGTACTTCTGGAATTTTTCTGGAATTTCTGGAATTTTTCCAAAATTTTTGGAAATTTCTAGCTATTTTTGGGGATTATTTGGAGCAAAAATGGCATTTTTGTAAATTTCGGATAAAAAACAAAAAAATTAAAAAAAAAACTTTCGCAGGCTGGCCCACCTTCTTAATCGCGCTGAGGGCCGCTGCAGCTCTTTAAAAAAAGTTATTAAAAAAAGAGCCCACGGCTGCGGCCCGCTCAAGGAGCAGGCCGCTGGGCCTGTTAAAAAAACAAACGCAATGCAGCGGCTGGGGCAGGCACGCGGCCAGCGCATGCCCGCCCGCGGGTCGGGCGCCCCAGCGCCTGACCCACCCCGCTTCACCGCGCGCACAACGTGCTTTGGGGGCGGACAGCGGGCGCCCGCCCCCGAACCCTACCCGCAATTTGTTTCAAGGGGAGCTGTGCGGAAATTTGGGGTGGCAGCTTCGTTTTTTTGCAGCTCTTAGCCAGAATGGAGCTTTTCTAGGGCTTGGAAGGGGGAGGAGGCCATGGAAGCTTGCGGAAGCTTGGTGGAGCTTGGAGAAGCTTGGAGGAATGCAAGTAGGAGGAGGGAAGAGCTCATTTGGGAGAATTCTTGGGTGAAATCTCCCCCTTTTCCTATTGTATTTTGATCTCTCTTTTGTATGAAACTTGAGATGAATTTTTATGAGATTCTCATCTTGTTTAGTATGATTCGGTAGTGTTAATTTACTTGGGTTGTGATCCATTGTGTTTGGTTGCTAATGTTAGCCCTAATTACCTCTTGCTCATTTTGAATGTTAATCTTGGATGTGTAATTAAGGCACAATTTTATTGGTTAAGTCTCGAGAGGGCACAATTTAAGAAAATACCATGCTCATTTTTGATTAGTGCTATGATAATACATCCATCCCTATTGCTAATTGTTGTGTTATTTAAAGCTAAATTTTCCGATTGAGTGTCCTTAGCCGGATAATCAATTAAGTTATATGCGGGTAATTAGAGCTTGATTAGCACCAATCTCATTGAACCCACAACCCATGCTTTCTCTCCTAGCTATCCTACTCCACACTTGGCTCTCTAACCGTACCCACTTAGGATAGCATTTTAATTTCACCGCACTTTTTCCGACCCATCCATCGTAATAGAGGTGGTTGTTTCACGCTTTATTTTTCTTTATCGATCAAACTTGTGAATGTAGAACGACTTGTCCCTGTGATCCGACCCGGTACTCACCAGTTATTTTTATTGCATTGACACTCCTACGCTTGGGAGTGGAAGGCGTGCCCCGTGCGCGTCCTCCGCAGTCAACCAATTGGCGTCGTTGCTGGGGACAATGGTTTCTATTATTAGCAATTTTTGATTGATTTCGAAAGCTTTAGTGTGATACTACTATCTCTTAGTGTGAGTCTTTTCGATTTTTCATTTTTCACTTATTGTTCATCCTTATTTATTTTACATTTTTTGAGCCTTTTTGATTGTTTGTTTTTGTTTTTTTAAATGGCAAGTACTTCAAACTCTCTTGGGTTTGACATGTGGGTGACCAAATCCCTACCGAGATTCCTGGGCAAGGATGCGGAGAGCCCTTACCTTCATATTAAGAAGTTTGAGAGTGCTTGCAAGCTTCATTTTGATGGGAACACATGTGATGAAAAGTTTTATCTTAAATTCTTTCCTTATTCTTTGGATGATAGTGCATTAAAATGGTTAAAAGTTTATCTCACACATCTTATTCCATCTTGGCCTATACTAAAGCACAAATTTTGTATGAAAATTTTTCCATCTTACAAGACCAAAACATGGCAAGGAAGAATTGTGAACTTTGCTCAACGCATCGGTGAGACATTTTTTCATGTTTGGACGCGATTTTCAGAGTTGGTGTATAGTTGTCCACATCATGGATTTGACAGGGTGCGTCTTCTTGGATTCTTCTTGGAGGGTATGCTTCCGGAGATGCAGGATTTTGTGGATTTGTTGGACAACGGCCACTTTTTGGACATGGATGAGAATGCGGCTTGGCGTTATTTGGAGTCCTACAAGGAGGAAGATCACACATTGGTTGTGACTCCAAATGAGCCAAGCCATGAAGTTTTGGTCCACCAAGCCCCGCATGAAGAAGTTTGTATGGATCTCACCCCATCGGTAATTGAAGAATTGAGTGCCCCATGCCAAGTAGTAGTTGAGAAACCAAGTGTTGGCATGGAGGAGTTGGTTGAGCCGGTGGAGGAAATTGTCTTGTCGGTACCTACTATTTCTGCTGGGCCATGTCACTTAGTTGTTGAGGAATTGTTTGTTGACATGGTGGAGATAGAGGAACCGATCACGCGCACACTTGGGAGCGAAGTGGGCGAGGAGGATTGTTCTTGTATTGATGAGCCCGAAGAAGAGGTAAGCGAGGATGAGTTTATACCACATGCTATCATGGATCCCGAGCTTCCCTCTCCTTCGGTGGTTTCTATGGAGATATCTCTTCCTCCCCCGATCGATATTGAATGTTGCGGGGATGAGCTTCAAGCCACATCATATTTGACCATCCAGGGAGTTTTCTCACTCATTCATCATACTTTTCATTCTGTATTCTATATTGATGATTATGTGTGGATGTCGTTTTTTGGGAATGTGTCCACATCTCTTTCTTACACAACCTATCTCCTTCCTTATATAGGTACACACTTGAGGAGATGCATGGGGTTGTGTACATGGCCGCCATTGCCACGTTTGGCCGAGGAGCATTGGCGGAGGAAATAAAAGCAGCATTGGAACAATTGCCACCGCCGATGGAAATTTTGGATCCGCCGTTTGCTAAGGTGTATTCTTTCCTTTAAGTAGTGTAAATAAATAAAAAGTTAGTTAGTTTGCTTTTGCATGTTTGCTTTCGTATGCTTTTCTTTTTCTTTTCTAGGATCTTTTGTGATTTCTAATACTCTCCCAACATTGCGGACACTGTTTATTTTAAGTTGGGGGGAGAGTGTTAGAATCTTTACGTTTGGTAGGATTTTGATGTTATCTTAAAAAAAAATTTTGAGATCCCTCCACGTTTCGCCTCATCCCATGATTTTCATTGCATATCATAGTTTGCCCTTCTTGTCCATACGCCGCTTGCTTTGTGTAGTCCCTACATGCTTTCATGCCATGCAATTTTTCGGATTATCATGTTGGTATCAACTTCTCGATGTTTGATTGGCACGTTTTCATTCATTTTCCATTTTGGGTTCATATGCGAATATGCCATGTATGGAACTACATTATATGTCGTGATACTCTCTTTAAGATAATTTGGGAATAGTTTGGTGTAAGTGATTGCATGAGTTGGGATGAATGGTGTAGTTTTTAATTGGATTGTATTTGGCCAATTGTGCATGCGTTGTTTTCTTCTTAGAAGTGGGTGGATGAGTTGATAATTCATGTTGGAGAATGAAATAGAGTAGTATAAGTGAATGTTTCTTTCTAATCAAATCTAGTAGCCGGTGCCCCACGAAACATTGGGGAGGATGCCAAAGATGATATTTAGGGGATCATTCCATCCCTTTGCCTATATAGCGTCATCGCGTGTATGTAAAGGTGGCGTGTTTGCATTTATGGCGTTATCGCGTGAATGCAAAACATAAACATCCCAAAAAACAAAAAAAGAAAAAAAGAAAAGAAAAGAAAAAATAAATGAATAATGAAAGAATAAGCAACATGAGTGATGTAATCTTATCTCCCACTACTTAGAGGAATTTCTTTTGTTTTGGCCATTTCCATGAAAATTTGAAAATTTGACATCGTGATATTTTCCTAATGAATGCGATACTGTGCTTATTACCTTACTTTTCTTTGAATTGGATTGAAGAGAGTTTCATTTGTTATCTACTTTCATACATTGGGTATATTGGCTTTGAAATCAATTGGAAATATCATTTGGGGTATGCCATGAGGATATCGTGAAGCTGGTGCATGTTTTCAATTTTATCCGAATTTATCGCATATTTTGCTAGGGACCAGCAAAAAGCTAGTTGGGGGTGTGATTCGGGATATAAATTGCATATTCCCCCCCCATTTCTGGGCATTTTATGTGTATATCATGTTAATTGTGGCTTGATACTGGCGTCTTTGTGATATCGTGATTTATTTAAGCCTATTCCTATTTTATACATAAAATGTGGTTTTTGTGAACTAATTTTTCCTTCTCGTATTTTTCAGGTACTTCTGGGATTTTTCTGGATTTTCTGGAATTTTTCCAGAATTTTTGGGAATTTCTAGCTATTTTGGGGGATTATTTGGAGCAAAAATGGCATTTCTGTAAATTTCAGATAAGAAAAAAATTAAAAAAAACCTTTTCGCGGGCCGGCTCGCCTTCTTAATCGCGCTGAGGGCCGCTGCAGCTCTTTAAAAAAAGTTATTAAAACAAAGAGCCCACGGCTGCGGCCCTTTAAAAAAAGTTATTAAAAAAAAGGAGCGGGCCGCTGGGCCTGTTAAAAAAACGCAATGCAGCGGCTGGGGCAGGCACGCGGCCAGCGCGTGCCCGCCCGCGGGTCGGGGGCCCCAGCGCCCGACCCGCCCCGCTTCACCGCGCGCGCAGCTGCTTTGGGGCGGGCAGCGGGCGCCCGCCCCCGAACCCGACCCGCAATTTGTTTCAAGGGGAGCTGTGCAGAAATTTGGGGTGGCATCTTCGTTTTTTTGCAGCTCTCGGCCAGAATGGAGCTTTTCTAGGGCTTGGAAGGGGAAGGAGGCCATGTAAGCTTGAGGAAGCTTGGTGGAGCTTGGAGAAGCTTGGAGGAAGGCAAATAGGAGGAGGGAAGAGCTCATTTGGGAGAGTTCTTGGGTGAAATCTCCCCCTTTTCCTATTGTATTTTGATCTCTCTTTTGTATGAAACTTGAGATGAATTTTTATGAGATTCTCATCTTGTTTAGTATGATTGGGTAGTGTTAATTTGCTTGGGTTGTGATCCATTGTGTTTGGTTGCTAATGTTAGCCCTAATTGCCTATTGCTCATTTTGAATGTTAATCTTGGATGTGTAATTAGGGCACAATTTTATTGGCTAAGTCCCGAGAAGGCACAATTTAAGAAAATACCATCCTCATATTTGATTAGTGCTATGATAATACATCCATCCCTATTGCTAATTGTTGTGTTATTTAAAGCTAAATTTTCCGATTGAGTGTCCTTAGCCGGATAATCAATTGAGTTATATGCGGGTAATTAGAGCTTGATTAGCACCAATCTCATTGACCCACAACCCATGCTTTCTCTCCTAGCTATCCTACTCCATACTTGGCTCTCTAACCCTACCCACTTAGGATAGGATTTTAATTTCACCACACTTTTTCCTACTCATCCATCGTAATAGAGGTGGTTGTTTCACGCTTTATTTTTCTTTATCGATCAAACTTGTGAATGTAGAACGACTTGTCCCTGTGATCCGACCCGGTACTCATCGGTTATTTTTATTGCATTGACACTCCTACGCTTGGAAGTGGAAGGCGTGCCCCGTGCGCGTCCTCCGCAGTCAACCACATATACCTTACATATGCAACATATAGCACACATATAGAACCAATTATACCAACCCATGAATACATACCAACTGTACCTATGTACACCAAGGTTGTAAAAAACGCTAGGCGCTAGGCGTTCGGATTGCTAGCGCCTAGCGCCCAGAGCATTAATCGGGGATTAATCGTCCTAGGCGGATTTACATTTTTTAATTATTTTATTTATTTTTATATAATATATTTATGTTTATATATATATATATATTATTTAAAATACATCAAATATTTAATACATACTAAATCAAATCCAGATTACCTACTTTAGAGTATTTGTGTGCAACAAAATAAAATTTAAAAGATACTTTTGTGCAATTAAGCCATTTACCAAAAACGCACAGGAACCGCCTAGGAACCACCCAGGAACCGCCCAGGAACTGCCTAGGAACCGCCCAGAGCGCCCAGACACCGCCCAAAACGCTTAGGCGGACGATTAATCCCAAAAACGCCCAGATTGACCGCCCAGGCCATACTCGGAGCGTTTACTGGCCGCCTAGCGCCTAGGCGCCGCCTAGGCGGCCGCCCAGGCCGATTTTTAGAACACTGATGTACACAACAGTGTATGCTGTAGAACGTCACCATAGGTAAAAATCTATCCACCAGTAACCAGGTTCTTTCTTAGCCTTCTATAGGTAGGGCTCTATACTAATAATTTCTAAGTCTATTCTCTAAGGTCACTACCCACATTAAGACACGACCATTCTCTATGGAGCATTACCCGCACTACCTTATGCATGCCTTAGTACGGTGACCTGCATGGGCCACCAAATGTAACATCCCGCTTCCCATGATACCCGGAAAGTATGAATCCGTCCCAAATATTCCTAGCGTAGCGAGTGTTAAAAAGAAAGGGAAGAAAGAGAGTCTACAAGAAGAATAATGCAGGTCACTGCCCCACATGCTAGGAAGTACAAGTAATGCTCCAACACAGAAAATAAGAAACAATCATATACAAGTCCAATATTCTTTATTATTAAAACAAAGGTACCTCTTTATTTACATCATCTCATCCTCAAATACAAAAGTGAAAAACAGAAGAAATCCTAGAAAAATCCCCAAAAGACATAAAGGTTCAGACCAGTATAATTCACTCCCTAGACTAGCCTGAGAACCAACTGAAGAGGCTGCCCTCTGAGGATTCCATCTCTACCACGAACTGAAAGCTAACTCCTGAGTCAGGCCTGATCTGTCTTTACTGCTCTGAAACGTGGAAAAAGTAAATTGGAAACATCAACACGTGACCCATTAGAAAATCCTAACATCGCTAGGTATGGTCTAGTTTTAGAACTGTTCTTCCTAACTAGCGTCTGGTAACTTTACTGTAAACAAGTCTACTATTTACGCATAAGGAACAAGTACTGTAAATAAGGTCTATTGAATTAACATGCAGTGAAAGTAAACAACTTCACATGCAGATATTGAAAAGTAAGAGCTACAGAATTAAATAAGCGTAAAGTAAAGGCAGACAATCATAGATATGCACATGATGCATATGAATGGTTATGAATACAAATGCAATACCTAAGGGATCCCATCTATGCCAGCGTGCCTACAATGTGACTCATGGATTCTAGAGGTGGATCCCATGAATTCAGGAGGTGGCCCCAACATTTTTGTGGCACGCTGGTCTATGTAGCACGCACGTCCATGTCATCTATCATACCACACATCGATTCAAGAGGTGGCCCAATGGATTCAGGAGGTGGCGTACGGCATTTCCATGGCACGCTGGTCCATGGGGCACTTTGTTCTATGTGGTGTTATTTCTGTTAAGCTACTATTCTTTTCATGACAAATTTCACATACACTATAACATCTTATGTTTCCAATTAACATATAACTATATCATTCTTAATATGAAACTCATCATGGTATGGAAGCACCTTGTCATAAAGTATGCTAATATGAGAATAAGGATCATAACATGGCATTTGTGTGACATTGTACTTGGATAGCAACATTACATCCATAAGCATGAATATCACCATTCTTTGCACCATAATTTTCACAAACTTTAGCATGATATTTATGTGACAACTACAGAATTCTGTTTGGAATCTACACTCTGATATATCAGTCTAAAACAGCTATCTAATGTCATAATCTGATTTAGTACTCATAAAAGTTGTAGATGCTTAAGTTCTGTTTCCAAATTATCTAAGATTGTGTCAGTGAAGGTTTGTAGAGAGAGTTATGAAATTTTTCTCAAAATGTAGCAGAATCTGTCTAAAACTGACACCATGGTAAAGTCGTCTGTTTACATATTCCTATAGTCAAAACTAGGTTGTGTTTCCTTCTATAGAGTTATAGTTAACTTCATGACCTTTTCAAAACATTTTGAATCATCCCATTTGGAGGTCTACATTAGTGGATATGAATTTTTGAATCTACAGGACAAAACTCAAATTTTTACAGCATATCATTAACATAGCTATTATAGCATATTTACAGACTAACATGAAGCTATTAGTCATACTACCATTGCCATCCTAATAATTTGACATGATACTGATTTTAAAGCTAAGAAAGGAAGCTTAATGGCAACATGGTATACACTAATATGGGATGTTACATGGTATATTTTGACAAACTATGCATACTTCCACTAAATAAAAAACATTACATCATAAGCATGCATACTAAACTTAACATAACATGGCACTTTATTAGCATGGGGCTTAAACTACAATTCTACATCAAATTCAAACTTAAAATTAACTAGGTGATGTAACTCTATAACCACAATCCTAAAACTACTTCCTAACTAGGACGTTACAACTCCTACCTCAAATATCTCCTTCTTAATTTCTTTGGCCCTTCTTCTCCTTAAAGACCCCATCAATCCTCAAGCTTGCTTCTTCCATGCCTTAAGCTCCAATGGTGGATGTCAACAGTGGGATTGAATTAATGAGATGGTGATGGAGTGGGAGGTGCAAAGGGAGGAGAGGGGAGAGAGAAGAAGGGATGAGAACTTGAATTTCTTCTTCTTCTTCTTCTTTTAATTTTTCCCAATTTCTTCTCTTTTATTCATCCACTCTTCCTCGTCATCCCTTAATTCCCTCTTAGCTTGCCAAATGGAGAGAGTTAGGTGAAAATCAAAGAGGTGATGACACCTCTTTGGCTAGGTGTCTCCATTAGGAAATCTAGGGATTTCTATTTTCTAATAAATAGAAATACTCCACTAAAATACCCTTACTCACCAAATACCAAGTACACCATCTAAATACTAATCCATTTAATCCAAACGATGTTTAAAAAACATTTTATAATAATTTGGTAATTAGAAAATTATGGAAAATTTATAAAAATACCAAAAATTTCATACGTACAAATATGTCTAGAAATACGTACATTGTTACTGTATATACGAAAACAAGGTATTACACTATAAAAACCATATTATTTTGTAAAAAGTTATATATCTTCTATAAAATGTAGAAAATAGCACCGAGCTCAAAAAAGTATGCAAATATGTTCGTTGGAATTGGAAGATCACCATCATCAACTGAAAAATAAGAGTAGATAACATTATGCTATAAAAATCATATCATTTAATAAAAAGATTCATAACTTTCCGAAAATGTAGAAAATTGCTCTTAGCTCAGAACAATCCACAAAAATGTTCGTTCAAACAGGAAGATCACCTTCTTCAACTAAAAAATAAGAGAAGAAAAAATTTGGTCAAAAATCATATCTTATAATAAAAAGATCCATAACTTCTCGAAACTGTAGAAAAATAGCACCGAGCTCAGAAAACACGATAATAATGTCTGTTGGAACCGGGAGATCGCCATCTTCAATAGAATAATAAGAGAAGAAAAATTAGGTTATAAAAACATATCATTTAATATAAAGATTTATATCATACATAAAATTTAGAAAATAGCTTGGAGCTCAGAAAAATCTGAATAAATGTCCGTTGGAACCGGGAGATTGCCATCTTCAACTGAAAAATAAAAGAAGACAAAATTAGGCCAATTATCATATCATTTAATTAAAAGATACATAACTGCCATAAAATGTAGAAGAAAAAATTAGGCTACAAAAATCTTGTCATTTAATAAAGAGATCCATATCTTTAATAAAATGTAGAAAATAGCATGGAGCTCAAAAAAATCTGCAAAAATGTTCGTTGGAATTGGGAGATCGTCATCTTCTACTGAAAATAAGAGAAGAAAAAATTATGTTATAAAAATCATATCATTTAATATAAAGATTTTTATCTTCCAGAAAGTGTACAAAATGGCCCCGAGCTTAGAAAAATCCGCAAAAATATCCGTTGGAACCGGGAGATCGCCATCTTCAACTAAAACATAAGAGAAGACAAAATTAGGCCAAAATATCATATCAATTAATAAAATAATACATATCTTCCAAAAGGTGGAAAATAACCCAAAGCTCAGAAAAATATGCAAAAATGTCCATTGGAACCGGGAGATCAACATCTTCAACTGGAATATAAGGGAAGACAAAATTAGGCCAAAAATCATATTATTTAATAAAAAGATCGTCATTTTCAACTGGAAAATAAGAGAAGAAAAATTTAGGCTATAAAATTGCGCCAAGCTCATAAAATGATATATAAAAATCTTATCAGTTAAAGATGGCGATATCCCGGTTACAACAGACATTTTTATCAAGGTTCTAAATGGCGTAAGGTGTGGCATGGCGGTGAGGTCAAGCCTCAAGCCTTAGGAGCCTTGACAAAGCCACGACGTTTTTCAAGGCGTGGCTTAAGGCGGCAAATGTGTGTATATATTATATAATATAATATATATATAATAATGGGTATCATACGCCATATGAGATAGGCTCTCATCTGCCCTCTCACATAAAGCAACCAAGTACAACCAAGTACAAGCCCATGTGGGATTGTACTTGGTTGCTTTATGTGAGAGGGCATATGAGAGCCTATCTCATATGGCGTATGATATCCATTATTCTCATACACACACACACACACACACACACACACACACACACACACACACACACACACACACACACACACACACACACACACACACATACAGTGGACTATGCTCCATTTAGATGGATTAGTTTCCAAATCCTATCAAATCCATAGCCTTCCAACTACATTGAGATGTGTGCTTACAATTAACCAAAGTGTTACGTTACTAAAAAGCAATTGTTTACATAACTAAAATGCATGTAACCTCAATACGTCATAAATATCAAAGCACTCGATTAACATAGTTGTTAAAGCTATTTGGATAATTGAATCTGAACGAAATTTGCTGATACTTGAAGGAACATTGATTTTTGGCATTTTCTAGTTCAACATCTTGAATAAACTTTGTTCACAAGTGTTGTCTAAAGCCAGAAAAAGAATAATATTGATACATCATATGGACACATTTTAGCCAAGCAAGTAAACAAATACCATATTATGCATAATGCATATAATCATTAAATGAAGCTGATTTGTGGTGTATAATGCAGTTTGAGCTCACCTTCCCAAAGGGCCAAATCTAAACATGAATAGTTCAAAAAGGTGACATTTTTAAGCAATACACCTTCCCAAGATTGAAAAATGTCAAGTTTACCTTTGAGATCATCGATAGATGATGAAGAAGACGCAGAAATCTCCGGCTAGAATCACTAGATGCGATGGAGGGAGTTGATGTCGTCGAGGTTGGTGCAGTCGGTGTTGACGTGGCCGCGGTCGGAGACCCGTCGGCCTGATGGCAGAGACAAGGGCGGCCAGTGACACGGATGCCGCTCAGAGGAAGGTCCAGAGGAATCGATCGTCAAAGGTGAATCGAATAGATATAATGCCCTAATAATGTGAGCGGTTGCGGTCAGGCTGAAAAGCCTCAAATAATAGAGAACGAGTCGGGTTCTCTTAGCCCTATAATGCAGACCCGGTACCATTTTTTTTATATTTTTCGTTTTT
This sequence comes from Scilla litardierei, assembly GCA_030789695.1. NCBI lineage: Eukaryota > Viridiplantae > Streptophyta > Magnoliopsida > Asparagales > Asparagaceae > Scilla > Scilla litardierei. The sequence goes on from JAULAV010008641.1 coordinate 30,843, forward strand.
TGTGGCGCGCCTTATGTTTTTGTGGTGTGCCTTGTGTCACCATGCGCGCCATGGCGGCGTGTTGCCTCAAACAGCATAAAAGGGCATTAACTAGTCATGGGGGTCGAGCCTTGCAGCCATAGCGTGCCATGGTATCGCCGTGGCGAGTTTTTTAGAACCTTGATTTTTATAGATGAAGATGGCGACTTCTCGGTTTCGAATTTTGTTTTCTATTATATTTTAGTTGAAGATGGCGATTTCTCAGTTTCAACGGACATTTTTGGCCTAATTTTGCCTTCTCTTGTAGCATTTAATAAAATGATTCATATCTTCCAGAAAATGTGAAAAATAGCCTGGAGTTCAAAAAAATCCGCAAAAATGTCTGTTGTAATCGGGAGAACGCCATCTTTAACTGAAATATAAGAGAATACAGAATAATGCCAAAAAATCATATCATTTAATACAAAAGACGCCATCATCAACTAGAAAAAAAGAGAAAGCAAAATTAGGCAAAAAATCATATCATTAATAAAAAGTTTCATATCTTCAATAAACTGTAGAAAATAGTTCCAAGTTTAGAAAAACCGCAAAAATGGCCCTTGGAACCAGGAGATCGACATCTTCAACTGAAAAATCAGAGAAGACAAAATTAGGCTCTAAAAATCATATCATTTAATATAAGATTCACATCTTATAGTTAATTTAACAAATAGCACGGAGCTTAGAAAAATCCGCAAAAATGTCCTTTGGAACCGGGCGATCGCCATCTTCGATGAAAAAATATAAGAAAAGACAAAATTAGGCCTAAAAATCATATCATTTAATATAAAGAACTATAACTTCCCGAAAATGTAGAAAAATAGCACCGATCTAAGAAAAGCCACAAAATTATCCATTGGAACCGAAAAATTGCCATCTTCAACTTAAAAATAAGGGACGACAAAATTAGGCTATAAAAATCATATCATTTAATATAAAAATCCATATCTTCCAAAAAAATTAGAAAATAGCCTGGAGCTCAGAAAAATCTGCAAAAATATCTGTCGGAACCTGGAGATCGCCATCTTCAACTAGAATATAAGAGTAAACAAAATTAGGCCAAAAATCATATCATTTAACAAAAAAGATTGCCATTTTCAACTGGAAATAAGATAAGGCAAATTTAGGCTATAAAATCATATCAATTAATAAATAGATTCATATCTTTCATAAAATGTAGAAAATAGTACGAAGCTAAGAAAATGATATTTAAAAATCTTATCAGCTGAAGATGTCGATATCTTGGTTACCACAGACAATTTTAAAGTTGAACATGGCGATTTCCCGGTTCCGAATTTTGTCTTCTCTTATTTCAGTTGAATCGCCATCTTCAACTGAAAAATAAAAGAAGACAAAATTAGGCTTAAAAATCATCAGATTTAATATAAAGATTCATATATTACAGAAAATGTATAAAAAATCACGGAGCACGAAAAAATCCCGCAAAAATGTCCGGAAACTGGGAGATCGCCATCTTCAACGGAAAAAAATAAGAGAAGACAAAATTTGGACAAAAATCATATCATTAAATAAAAAGATCCATTTCTTCGAGAAAATATAGAAAAATAGCCATGTGCTTAAAAAGATCCGCAAAAATGTCCGTTTGAATCGAAAGATCGTCATCTTCAACTGAGAAATAAGAGAAAACAAAATTACACTACAAAAATATATCATTTAATAAAAATATCCATATATTCAATAAAATAAAGAAAATAACATTGAGCTCAGAAAAATCAGTAAACAATGTCCATTGTAAACCGGGAGATCTCCATCTTCAACTGAAAATAATGGAAGACAAAATTAGGTTATAAAAATCCTATCATTATAAAGATACATATCTTCCAGAAAAAATAGAAAATAGCCTGTAGATCAGAAAAATCCGCAAAAATGTCCTTTGGAACCCGGAGATCGCCATCTTCATCTGAAAAATAAGAGACGACAAAATTAGGTCAAAAATCATATCATTTAATAAAAAGAAACATATCTTCCAGAAAATGTAGAAAATAACCCCGAGATGAGAGAAATCAGCAAAAATATCCTTTGAAGCCTGGAGATCACCATCTTCAACTGAAAAATAAGGAAAGATAAACTTATGCTATAAAAATCATACCATATAATAAAAAGATTCTTATCATATAAAAAATGTAGAAAACAGCCCGGAGCTTATAAAAATCCGTAAAAATATCTATTAGAACAAGGAGATCGCCATCTTCAACGAAAAAGTAATTAAAGACAATATTAGGCCAACAATCATATCATCTTTACGGAAAATATAGAAAAATCGCCCCGAGTTCAGAAAAATCCGCAAAAATGTCCGTTGGAACCGGCCGGTCACCATACTTAACTGAATAACAAGAGAAGACAAAATTACACTACAAAATTATACTATTTAATAAAAAGATCTATATCTTCAGTAAAATGTAGAAAATAGATCAAAGCCTATACGCAAAAATGTCCGTTGGAACTGGTAGATCGCCATCTTTAACAGATAAATCAGAGAAGGCAGAATTAGGCAAAAAAATTATATCATTTAATAAAATGATTCATATTTTTTAGAAAATGCAGAACATAGCCCAGATCGCAGAAAAATACGCAAAAATGTCTGTTGGAACTGGGAGATCACCATATTCAATTGAAAAATAAGAGAAGATAAAATTAGGCTATAAAAATCATATCATTTAATATAAATATTCATATCTTATAGAAATTGAAGAAAATATCCCGTAGCTAATAAAAATCTAAAATGTCGGTTGGAACCGGGAGTTTGCCATCTTTAACTAAAAAAATAAGAGAAGACAAAATTAGGCCATAAAAATCATATCATTTAATATAAAGAGTCATGTCTTACAGAAATTGTAGAAAATAGCCTGGAGTTCAGAAAAATCTGTAAAAATTTCTGTTGGAACCATGAGATTAACATTTTCAACGAAAAAAATCAGAGAAGACAAAATTAGGCGATAAAAATCATATCATTGAATTAAAAATTCATATCTTAAATAAAATGTAGAAAATAGTCCCGAGATCAGAAAAATCTGCAAAAATATCCGTTAGAACCGGGAGATTGCCATATTTATTGGAAAAATAAGAGAAGAATAAAAAGGCCAAAATCATATAATTTAATGAAATGATTCATATCTGTTAGAAAATATAGAAAATAGCCCAGATCTTAGAAAAATCCTTATAAATTTCTGTTGGAACTGGAAGATCGCCATCTTTAATTAAAAAAATAAGAGAAGACAAAATTAGGCTATAAAAATTATATCATTTAATATAAAGATCCATGTCTTACAGAAAATGTAGAAATTTGCCTGAAGCTAAGAAAAGTTTGCAAAAGGTTCGTTGGAATCGAGAGATCGCCCTCTTCGACGAAAAAAATAAGAGAAGACAAAATTAGGCCTCAAAATAATATTATTTAATAAAAAAATCCATACTTCTAGAAAATATAGAAAATAGGGTCGATGTCAGAAAAATCCGCAATAGTGTCTGTTGGAAACAAGATATCACCATCTTTAACTAAAAAATAAGAGAAAACAAACTGATGCTATAAAAATCTCATCATTTAATAAAAACATGCATATCTTCCATAAAATATAGAAAATAGCCCCCAGATCAGAAATCTGCAAAAATATCCGTTTGAATTGGGAGATTGCCATATTCAACTGAAAAATAAGACAAGACAAACTTAGGCTATAAAAATCATATCATTTAAAAAAAGAGCCATATGTTCCATAAAATGTAAAAATAGCTCGAAACTCGGAAAAATATGCAAAATGTCTGTAACGACCCACTCTCAGGACCCGTTACTGTTTGGAACATGCGCAAGTCCTGATAGGCACTAATAAAGTCAAAACATGCTCTATTACATAAATACGCCAAAATACTTATAATGAAAACGGTTTACAACATTATTACAATCAACAGCGTACAGAAAAGGAAATACAAACGAATATAAATACACACCAAGCCACTCTGATACATCAAATACTAAAACTCTCTCACACTCACACTTAGTAACCAGCGTCCTCCTGGTCAAACTCTACAGCAACCTCACGTCTGCAGCCTCTGGTGCAATTTCTTCGACCTGTGAAATATATGGCGGGTCCATCACAAAGGGAAGGGTCATCAGGATCAGACGTAACTCAAAGTATCTCTAATCATGTAGATTAATACAAAGTACAAGCATGACATTCTAAAGAGAAAAGAAGTACAGTGCGAATAATGATGATAAGGAAATAGAGCAGAAATGTAACTTACAATTTACAATTATCAACAATATCCATCAATTAAAAGTATTTTATTAAAAGAGTCCAAGTTACGAGAGTCTAACTGAGTCGTACCTAGACCGTGACTTAAAATACGGGGTACAATAAGCAACCAAGAGTCCACCTCTTGCCACGAGTGCTACCTGGGCGAACCATTATCAACGAACTGTGCAATAATCTGTGATCTGTGATGGTTGTCACCGGCTACTGTGATGGGTTGCTAGAACCTGCACGGTGACAACAAGGCCTGGACTAGTCGCTCCTGCACACTCGCTATTATAAGTTACCCCAAACCCAATGTCTGTGGTGTTACCATAATTACAAGTTGGGAATCATTTATCTAGAGTTACACATTTTTACGTTACTGTTCAAAAAAATCAAGCTTCCACAATACTGTGCAGGTTGTCAAGACTAGTTAACTGTTCAATTGATCAATTGCTAGTGAAAGGAAACTAATTTTAGCATGCATTTGTTTTTGAATTAAAGTCCATGCCAAGATTACGAAGAGTTACCGATTTGCCTTGTAGTGAAAGGCCTGTTTTGGTCAGCGGTAGGGGTACCTAGTTCACATATGTATTGAATGGTGGCTCAACTCCCTATTTATAGCCTTTCCCAAAACCCTAAAAATTGACCTGAAAGTAGTTTCCCGACAAAGCGTTCAGTCGAGCGCTCCCTTTGGTGCTTGGTGCCGATGCTTGGAGAAGGGGTTGCTCGGTCGAGCAGGGTAGCCGCTCGACCGAGCGCTCCCTTCGAAGAATCCATGTCACTCGGGCAAACATGCCCGAGCGGCATCTCGCTCGGCCGAGCGATACAACTCGCTCGACTGAGCGACACAACTCGCTCTGCCGAGTGAGTTAGACGCTAACTTTCCCAAGAGCTGCAAGGAAAAAAATAGGAGCTCACTGACGACTGGCTTGGGTGAGCGTTGGGGGTCCCTCGACTGAGCAACCCCTTTCGCAGCTCGACTCCTCATTCTTTGTATCATAGCTCGGTCGAGTGCATAGGTGACCTGGAACTCATGGCCAAGGCTCTCTCCTCTCCTCTCCTCTCCTCTCCTCTTCTTTGCTTCTTCTTCTTGCTCCTCTCCAGTGGCTTTGAGCGGCGCCGTCGGTGCTCCGGCATCGGTATTCGTGCCCTACTCTCCAATATGCTCCAAATTGCTCGATATTCCCTGAAATGCAACCAAACACTCTCAAAGTCAAATAGCTCTAGTTAATAGCGAAAAAGCGTATAAAATCAGGATTTAAGCAATCATTTTGACGTGTAACATATAGATAAAATATGGAATATTATGCCACATCAAAATCCACCAAGCTTACCTCTTACTCGTCCTCGAGGAAGACTAGTAAGAAGAGAACCTGGGAGAGAAATGCAATGGAGAGGTGATGCGATGGCGTGTGATGGAGACAAGGGTTCATTCTTAAAACTCAGCAAAATATGAACCCAAGGAATGCAAGATTACGTGAACACACACCAATATGCAATTAGAACACATATACACACAAAAATACTTAAGTCTCGCTCAAATGACCATAAATGTAATGAACTAGATAATAATGAAATGAGAAATAGAGTTACATCATATCATAGTTTATCATGAAATATACCGAGTCCACAGAGATGAAACCAATGTCCACAACTCATTCTCTAAGAAGTATAATATGTCATGATCAAACATTTTCAAACATGCGTGGTATTTTGTTAAGCTTCACGGAATGAACTAGTGAATTCAATTAAGGTAAGGCGTCACCACACTACGCCCGTTTCATGACTCCTAGAACCCATCAACTTTGCCATGTCATTGTTCTATATAGAAGTGGAGATAAGGATATGTGATTTTTCTTTTTACAATTGTTTTTGGCTATATTAAAATTATATACATACTTTTATTTTCTTATATACATGAGATAACTCAATATATACAAGAGGCGGCTTATGCATCCCAGACCAGACAGTCTTAGGGCATAGGTTTACGAAGAACCCCTAGAGCCTTTTATTTAGGATATTTGTTTGGTTTTTTGTATTATTGGGATTTTTGCAAACTCATGTAAACGCGATGGAATGAAAAATATGATCAAAGATCATTTATGTGGCTATTCACAAAAGAAAAGGAAAAAGCATAGAACCTAGACATGGCTCGGTTTCAGGAATTCTAATTTTCATTGCTTTGATTGTCGTGTGGTTTACATATCTCTATTGAATTACTAAACATCCATGAAGCAATATAATTATCAATCAAATCATACACGAGTCAATTAATTTTCAGATTTTTGATTCATTCATTTTTAGCTCAATTGTTTCGAGAATATGGTTACGAAGCTATGGATTCAACTATAAAAAAGCATATTAACAATGATATTCTAATCAAGGAATTAAACACTAATCTAACAGATATAAGAGTTCATAAAAATCCACAATATTTCATAGAAAATGAAACATATGAGACATAAATAGAGAGGTGAACATGGTTCAACCGAAAATTTCAACGTGTATTTCACGACGAAGCAAAGTGCGTGCACTATGCACTCCCCCAAGCTTAAACGTCACATTGTCCTCAATGTATGTATGATATGAGTAGAGAACGACGACAAAATAGGGGGGCTCATAACAAAATAATCACTCTCTCCTCCAAGCTATCTCATATGGTGCCTGGTGTGGACAGATGTGCATAAAAATGGGGAGAGGGGCAAAGTAAGCATCATAAAAATTAGGGTGGGCAATTAAATCATAGAATAGTGTGGGTGCAATAGATAATTATGCTATTATATGGGGTGAATTTATTAAACTAAGAAAGCATATAAAATCCTATACGGTCCTCTCGCTGCCGAGAGGATTTGTGATTATTCAAAGCATAAAATTATATACTATATCTACACTACTGGATTGTTACCACCTGTAGCAAAAGGCGGATCCAGTATCTTTGATGGTACAGGTAGCTGCTCTACCTGCGCCTTCCGTGGCTCTGCCAGCTGAGTGTCTCTATGGATAGCAACGAACTCTAGCAATGCAGCTCCCAGCATCTCCCCAGGGATTCCACCTGTACCCTGTAGAAGACAAGCTGCATCAGTTCTACTATGAAAATTTTCCCTATGATATAAGAATCCTGAAGACAAGCTGCATCAGTTCTACTATGAAATTTTTTCCCTATGATATAAGAATCCCAAAGAAAATCATCGACATAAATAATGGAAATTGAATCTAGTAGATGATACTTCCCTAAGATTGTATCTCTGATCTTATGCACCACGACGGGCAATTCCTCATCGTTTGTTTTGGGTTCTTTAGGTAACTTCGATGTATGAGTGTGGGTCTCATCCGGCGACTCCTCGATATGCTCCTCGATAGGTTCCCCAAGCAGTGACACGTCCAAGCGTACCTTCGGTCCATAATCGTATGTGTCCTGTAAAAGGTACGACATGTCAAAGCTATCTGAATCAACGTAAATATTGAATGGAAATACAAGATTCAGAGATGAAATGGGTAAAAAATATCTCCCTGAGTAGGAGCAGTAAGCTCTGGTGGGCAGTCCTCTGCCAGAATGCATGGTGGAGGTGGCTGCGGGAGCTCAACTGAATTCGAGCTTCATGTGAATATCCTTATCCTCGTCTCAAAGAGTGTGATCCTCAGTGGTTTTCTCTGGCTCCGCTAGCATGGCCCACTCACGATGCACTACCTCAGCTTCCTCCTTGGTAGGTGCAGGTGACACTATGGCCTCATGCATCTCCTCCATGAAATACAAGTATATTATGTCACCCTCAACTCGAGTGTAGACACTATCATCAAACTTGCAGAAGTGATGCGATGAGCAATAAAATTATGAAAGTCGCGCTCAGAAGGATCACCTGCAACTAATATCATTGGACCGGTGAACCGAACTTCGTCCACAATGCTACTCAATATGCCCAAAAATGTGTCTGCGTTCTCTCCCTTGGGCTCATGAAATGCAGGAGTCCTGCTGATATCAACGACTGTGTGTTGTAGTTGCTCGAGGGTCTCCTTCAGCTTGGCGCAGATTTCTTCATGTCGAGATTAAGAATCGCCATGCTCTCTTCTATCTGTGCGAGTGCCAAATTGATGGAGTGGTCTGGACTCAAGAGACAGACACGGATTTTGTAAGGCATATGTCCCTCCATGTCACAAGACTCGTAGTAGGCATAGCACTCTGAGTAGTGGTCATATCCATCCATCTGATAGTATGGGTCCTATGGATAATATCTGTACTCTTCCATTAGAGCCTCATACTGTGCCGAATAGTCTTCACCTGAATAATCCCAAAATGGTTCCATTGTACCTAAACAGTAAGAAACAAACAACTTGAAAAAGATATCAATGGTACAAAAAAAGAGATAGTAATAAAGCGGTGGTAGGGAAAAATATATCTCTTTCTTTCTCTTTGTAAATTTTCTTTTTATTCGAAGTCTAGCAACCTAATTTTGATAAATAGATAGTGTCGCAGAATGCCTCACCGGCAACGGCGCCAAAAACTTGTTCGGTCCGCCCCTTTCACTCTCGTAATCGGGATGGTGGTCGAATGTCGTCTTACCGCAAGTGCAAGATATATAAATATATCGACGAGCGGGTATCGAATCCACAGGGAGGAGGTTGTCACACTATCTATCTATTCCTAGGCTGGGTTAGGCTTCGATGTCTTATTGGGTGGATATGGATTACGAAGGAATGTTGTAATGGTGATGGAAGTGGAATGCAAGGGTGTCACGATCGGCAAGGCACGACCAAGGTCTCCACACAAAAAGAAAACAAAAAGAAAAAAGAGAAACAAATGAGGAAAATATCACTAGGATGTCAGGAATCCCTGCTAGGGCTTTCGGGGTTGGATAACGGGTTAAGGATCCCTTCGTCGAATGATGAATGCGGGTAGGAGTGTCGCATCTGGAGATGGGAACAAGCACTTAACTTTCATCGTCACGCTCGTCTAATGCCTCCACGTGCACAGCCGTGCTTTCGCAGTCGGCCTTGCACGTGGACGCATGCATTATGCTCGACACTTGGTTTTCCTACCATAGATCCGTATCCCCTCTCGTGATCTACGGACTTGGATACCACTCTACGGTTGGTTCAGGCAGTCGGGCTACTCTTGTAGTCACCAACTAGCGGATCGAGGATTAGTGATCGCTCCTAACTCTCGAGTCACTCCCGTGATCGCGAGCCTTAGAAACGGCCACTAAGCCCACATCAGATTTGTGGGGGTCATCCCTAGAACGTGGAGCTACTTTCGCAATACTCCAAATCTAGGGCTAATCCCTCAAAACCTCTTATCCAAACTACCCTTATAGCAACCCTAGATTCATCTAACTAAGGTTAACCCATCACCCTAACCCTAGAATCCTAGGGTTCATCCCTAATCCTAGCAATAGATCTCCTCAATCATTGCACAAGAGATAGAAACAATGGGAATAAACATCACAAACAGATAATATGAAAGTAATAAAAGATTCAACAGTAAAAACACATGAGAAAGACAATAAACAAGATTTAACAAACGGAAAATACTTATCTATTGGAGATCTGATACATAAACATCCAAGAGGGGGCCTAGGGCATAGCCTAACCTCTGAAAATCGTCCCCAAAGACAGAAAATAGGAAAAGGGGGCTTAAAACGGCTCCCTCCAAATGGTGGCTCATCCCTATTTATAGCCTTCCCCAAAAACCAAAATTATGCCAAAAATCATATCATTTAATAAAAAGATCCACATCTTCCAGAAAATACAAAAAATAGCTCCAAGCTAAGTAAAATCCGCAAAAATATCCGTTTGAACCTGGAGTTCCCCATCTTTAACTAAAAAATAAGAGACGATAAAATTAGGCTATTAAAATCATATTATATAATATTCATATTCATATCTTACAAAAATGTAGAAAATAGCCTGGAGCTCAAAAAAATCCACAAAAATATCCGTTGAAAATGGGAGATCGCCCTCTTCGTCTAAAATATGACAAGACAAAATTAGGCGAAAAAATCAAATAGTTTTATAAAAAGAGCCATATCTTCTAGAAAATATAAAAAATACCCTCGAGGTCAGAAAAATCCGCAAAAAAGTCCATTGGAACCGAGAGATCGCCATCTTTAGCTAAAAAATAAGAGAAGACAGAATTAGGCCAAAAATCATATGATTTAATAAAAAGATACATATCTTCTATAAAATGTAAAATAGGTCTGAACTCAGAAAAATCCACAAAAATGTCTGTTGGAATCGGGAGATGGCCACTTCATCTGAAAAATAAGAGAAGAAAAATTAGGTTATAAAAAGAATATCATTAAATATAAAGATTCATATATTACAGAAAATATAGAAAATAGCCCAAAGCACAGAAAAATCCTTTAAAATGTTAGTTGGAACCTACAGATCGCCATCTTCAACAAAAATATAAGAGAAGATAATATTAGGCCAAAAATCATATCATTTAATAAGAAGATCAATATCATACAAAAAATTTAGAAAATATCCCCGAGGTCGGATAAATCCGCAAAACATTCGTTGGAACTAGGAGATCGCCATCTTCAAATGAAAAATAAGAGAAGACAAACTTAGACTATAAAAATCATATCATTTAATAAAATGATCCATATCTTCAACGAACTTTTTAAAATAGTTTCGAGCTGAGAAAAATCCGCAAAAATGTCTGGTGGAACCGGGATATCGACATGTTCAACTGAAAAATATGAGAAGACAAAATTAGGCTAAAAATCATATCATTTAATATAAATATTTGTATCTTCCAGAAAAGTTAGATAATAGTACGAAGCTCAGAAAAACCCTTAAAATGTCCGTTGGAACCGGGAGATCTCAATCTTTAACTGAAAAATAAAAGAAGACAAAATTAGGCCAAAATAATACCATTTAATAAAAAGATTCATATCTTCCAGAAAATGCAGAAAATAGCACCGTACACAGAAATATAAGATAAAATGTCCGCTTCAACCGGGGGATGGCCATCTTCAATTTAAAAAAACAGAAGACAAAATTAGGCTGTAAAAACCATATCATTTAATAAAAAGGTTCATATCTTACAAAAAATATAAAAAAATAGTTCAGAACTCAAAAAAATCCGCTCAAATGTCTGTTGAAATCGGGAGATCGCCATCTTCAACTAAAAAAGAGAAGGCAAAATTAGGCCAAAGAATCGTATCATTTAATAAAAAGGACCATATCTTCCAAAAAATGTAGAAAAATTGCTCCAGCTAAGAAAAATTAGCTAAAATTTCCGTTGGAACCGGTAGAGCGCCATCCTAAAGTAAAAAATAAGAGAAAACAAACATATGCTATAAATATCATATCATTTAATAAAAAGATACATATCTTCCATAAAATGTTGGAAATAGCACCGAGCTCAAAAAATCAGCAAAAATGTCCATTGTGACCCGGGGTCGCCATCTTAAATTAAAAATAAGAGATGTCAAAATTCGCCGATAAAAATCATATCATTTAATATAAAGATACATATCTAACAGAAAATGTAGAAAATAGCACGGAGCGTTGAAAAATTCGCAAAATGTTCGTTGGAACATGGAGAGCCCCGGTGAACGGCGGCCGTAACTATAACGGTCCTAAGGTAGCGAAATGGTCAATCCAAAGACCGGGACTCTTCCCTGACTGGTATCTTCAACGAAAAATAAGAGATGACAAAATTAGGCCAAAAAATCATATCAGTTAATAAAAACATACATATCTTCCAGAAAATGTGGAAAATAGCACTGAGCTCAGAAGAATACACAGAAATGACCGTTTGAACCGGGATATCGCCATCTTCAATGAAAAATAAGAGAAGACAAAATTAGGCTATAAAAATCATATCATTTAATAAAAAGGTTCATATCTAATAGAAAATGTAGAAAATACCATCGATCTTAGAAAAATCCGCATAAATATCCGTTGGAACCTGAAGATCACCATCTTCAACTGAAAAATAACAGAAGACAAAATTTGGATATTAAGATTCATTTCTTAAAGAAAATGAAGAATATAGCCAGGAGCTCACAAAAATCTGCAAAAATGTCCATTGTTACCATGAGATCACCATCATAAACGGAATAAAATAAGAGAAGAAAAACTTAGGCCAAAAATTCATATCCTTTAATAAAAAGATGCATATCTTCCAAAAACGTAGAAAAACAGCCCCGAGTTTAGAAAAATCCGCAAAAAATGTCTGTTGAAACCAGGAGATTGACATCTTCAATTTAAAAATAATAGAATAGAAATTTAAGCTATAAAAATCATATCATTTAATATAAAGATCCATATCTTCCATAAAATCTCGAAAATAGCATCGATCTCAAAAAAACCACAAAAATTTCCGTTGGAACTGGAGATTGTTATGATCATCTGAAATATAAGAGAATACAAAATTAAGCTATAAAAATCATATCAATTAACGTAAAGATTCTTATCTTTCAAAAAATTTAGAAAATAGCCACGAGCTCAGAAAAATCCGCAAAGATATCCGTTGGAACCGGGAGTGCGTCAAATTTAGCGAATAAAAAGAGAAGACAAAATTAGGCCCAAAAATCATATCATTTAAAAAACGATCGATATCTTCCAGATGATACAAAAAATAGCCGAGAGCTCAGGAAAATCCGCAAAAATGTATGTTGGAACCAAGAGATCACCATCATCAACGAAAAAAATAAGAGAAGACAAAATTAGGCCAAAAAATCATATCATTTAATAAACCGATTGATCTCTTCCAGAAAAAACAGAAAATAGCCCCGGGGTTAGAAAAACCCATAAAAATATCCGTTGGAACTAGGAGATCGCCATCTTCAACTGAAAAATAAGAGAAGACAAACTTAGGATATAAAACTCATATCATTTAATAAAAGATCCATATCTTCAATAAAATGTAGAAAATAGCCCCGAGGTCAGAAAAATCTGCAAAAATATTTGTTAGAATCAGGAGATCGCCATCTTCAACTGGAAAATAGAGGCTGCCAAAATTAGCCTAGAAAAATCATATAATTTAATAAAAAGATCCATATCTAACAGAAAAGGCAGAAAATTGTCCTCAGCTCAGAAATATCCATAAAATGTCCTTTGGAACAGAGAGATCACAATCTTCAACTGAAAAATTAGAGAATACAAAATTATGCCAAAAATCATTGCATTTAATAGAAAGATCCACATCTTCCAGAAAATACAGAGCTAAGTAAAATCTGCAAAAATATTTGTTTGAACAGGGAGATCACCATTTTCAGCTAAAAAATAAGAGAAGACAAAATTAGGCTATAAAATCATATCATTTAATATAAAGATTCATATCTTACAAAAATTGTTGAAAATAGCATATAGCCGAGAAAAAACTGCAAAAATGTACGTTGGAGCTGGGAAATCTAGGCTTCATCTGAAATATAAGAGAAGACAAAATAAGGCCAAAATATCAAATGATTTGATAAAAAATTCATATCTTCCAGAAAATGTATAAAATAGCCTCGATGAAAAAAAACTCTGCAAAAATGTCTGTTGGAACTAGGAGATCGCCATCTTCAGTTAAAAAATAAGCGAATACAAAATTAGGCTTAAAAATAATATCATTTAATAAAATGATTCATATCTTCCTTAAATGCACAAAAATAGCCCTGAGCCTAGAAAAATCCTCAAAACATTTCGTTTGAACCAGGAGATGGCCATCTTCAACTAAAAATAAGTGAAGAAAAAATTAGGCAATAACAATCATATCATTTAAGAAAAAGGTCCATATCTTATAGAAATGTAGAAAATAGCCTGTAGTTTAGAAAAATCTGCTCAAATGTCCGTTAAAACCGGGAGATCGACATGTTTAACTAAAAAAATAGAAGACAACTTTGGCCTAATAATCATATCATTTAATAAAATATCCATATCTTCCAGAAAATGTAGAAAAATTAACACATGCAACTTAAACCCTGCAACAATGTAAGGTTGGAACAGGTAGATCGCCACCTTCAACTAAAAAAAATAAGAGAAGACAAACATAGGCTATAAAAATTATATCATTTAATTAGAAGAAACATATCTTCCATAAAATATGGAAAATAGCTCTAGCTTAGGAAAATCCGCTCAAATGTCCATTGGAACCTGGAGATCGCCATCTTTAACTAAAAAATAGAAGACAAAATTTGGCCAAATAATCATATCATTTAATAAAAGATCCATATCTTCTAGAAAATGTAGAATAATTGATACATGCTAATTAAAATCTGCAAAAATGTCCGCTGGAACCCGTTTATCGCCATCTTCAACTGAAAAAAAAATAAGAGAACACAAAGTAAGCTATAAAAATTATATCCTTTAAAGAAGATACATATGTTCCATAAAATATAGAAAATAGCACCGAGCTCAGTAGAATCAGCAAAAAATGTCCGTTGGAACCGGTAGATCGACATGTTCGACTGAAAAATAAGAGAAGACAAAATTAGGTCAAAAATCATATCATTTAATAAGAAGATCAATATCTTCCAGAAAATTTAGTAAATTATGCTTTAGGTCAGATAGATCCGTGAAAATGTCTATTGGAACCGGTAGATCGACATGTTCGACTGAAAAATAAGAGAAGAAAAAACTAGGTCAAAAATTCATATCATTAATAAAAACATACATTACTTTTTGAAAACGTAGAAAAATAGCCCCGAGCTTAGAGAAATCCGTTAAAATGTCAGTTGGAATCAGGAGATCACCATTTTCAACTGAAAAAAATAAGAGAAGACAAATTAGGCTATAAAAATCATATCATTTAATATAAAGATCCATATCTTGCAGAAAATGTAGAAAATAGTCCGGAGCTTTAAAAAATCTGCACAAATGTCCGTTGGAACCGAGAAATCGCCATATTCAATGGAAAAAGAGAAGACAAAATTAGGCCAACAAATCATATGATTTATTAAAAAGATACATATTTTCCAAAAATGTAGAAAAATAGCCCCAAGCTAACAAAATTCCGGAAAAATGTGCACTGGAACCGATTGATCGCTATCTTCAACGGAAAAAAACAAGAGAAGAGAATCGTAGATTATAAAAATCATATCATTTTATAAAAAGATACATATATTCCATAACATGTAGAAAATAGCACTGAGCTCATAAAAATCTGCAAAAATGTCTGTCGAAACCAGGAGATCGTCATCTTCAATTGAAAAATAAAAGAAGACAAACTTAGGCAAAAAACTTATAATTTAATAAACAGATCCATATCTTCCAAAAAATTAGAAAATAGCCATGAGGTCAGAATAATCTGCAAAAAAGTCTCTTAGAACCTGGACATCACCATTTTCAACTTAAAAAAATAAGAGAAGACAAAATTAGTCCAAAAAATCATATCATTTAATAAAAAGATCCATAACTTCCTGAAAATGTAGGAAAATAGCAACGATCTGAAAACAATCCGAAAAATGTCTGTTGGAACTGGGAGATCGGCATCTTCAACAAAAAAAATAAGAGAAGAAAAAATTAGGATTATAAAAACATATCATTTAATATAAAGATTCATATCTTACAGAAACTGTAGAAAAAATCCCGGAGCTCAGAAAAATCCCTAAAATGTCCGTTGGAACTGGGAGATCGCCACCTTCAACTGGAAAATAAGAGAAGACAATATTAGGCCAAAAACCTTATCATTAATATAACCAGAAAATTTAGAAAATAGCTTCGAGGTTAAAAAATCCGCAAAAATGTTTGTTGGAACCGGGAGATTGCCATCTTCAACTGAAAATTAAGAGAAGACATACTTAGTCCATAAAAATCATAACATTTGATAAAAAGATCCATATCTTCAATGAACTTTTGAAAATAGTTCCGAGGTGAGAAAAATCTGCAAAAATGTCCATTGGAACCGGGAGATCGACATCTTCAACTAAAAATAAGAGAAGAAAAAATTAGGCTAAAAATTATATCATTTAATATTAATATCCATATCTTACCGAAAATTTAGATTATAGTCCGGAGCTCAAAATTCCCTAAAATGTCCTTTCAAACCAAGAGATCGCCATCTTCAACAAAAAAACAGGCGACAAAATTATGACAGAAATCATTTAATCTAATAAAAAGATCCATAACTTCTAGAAACTGTATAAAAATAGCCCCGAGCTCTGAAAAATCAGCTAAAATGTCAGTTTCATGTGGGAGATGCCATTTTCAACAGAAAAATAAGAAAATACAAAAATTAGGCTATAAAAATCATATCAAATAATATAAAGATTCATATCTTATACAAATTGTAGAAAATAGCCCGGAGCTCAGAAAGATCCACACAAATGTCCGTTGGAACCGGGAGATCGCCATTTTCAACTAAAAATAAGTGAAGATAAAATTAGGCCAAAGATATATTATTTAATAAAAAGATCTATAACATCCAGAAAATGGAGAAAAATAGTCCCAAGCTCAGAAAAATACGCAAAAATGTCCGTTGGAACCGATAGTCGCCATATTCAACGGAAAAATAACAGAAGAAAAAATTATGCGAAAATAATATAATTTAGTAAAAAGATCCAAATCTTCAAAAAATTTAGAAAATTGCACCGAGTACAGAAAATTCCACATAAATGTCCATTGACCGGTAGATCGCCATCTTCAACTGAAAAATAAGAGAAGACAAAATTTGCTCAAAAATAATAGCATTTAATAAAAAGATCCATATCTTTTAGAAAATGTAGAAAATAGACCTGAGCTCAGAAAAATCCACAAAAATGTCCGTTGGAATCGGAAAATCGCCTTCATGAACAAAAAAATAAGAGAAGATAAAATTAGGCCAAAAATCATATCATTTAACAAAACAATCGATATCTTCCAGAAAAACAGAAAATATCACCGAGGTCAGAAAAATCCGCAAAAATGTCCGTTGGAAATGGGAGACCGCCATCTTCAATAGAAAAAATAAGAGAAGACAAAGTTAGGCTATAAAATCATATCGATACATATCATCAATAAAATGTAGAAAATAGCCCTGATATTAGAAAAATCTGCAAAAATGTCCGTTGGAACCGCGAGATCGCGATCTCCAACTGAAAATTAAGATCAGACAATCATTTAATAAAAAGATCCATATCTTACAAAAAATATAGAAAATAGTTCTGAGCTTAGAAATTTCCGTAAAATGTCTATTAGAAGCGGGATATCATCATCTTCAACTGAAAAAAAATAAGAGAATACAAATTAGGTTACAAAAATCATATCATTTAATAAAAGGATACATATATTCAATAAAATGTAGAAAATAGCCCCGAGCTCAGAAAAATCCACAAAAATGTCTGTTGGAACCGGGAGATCGCCATCAAAAATAAGAGATGACAATATTATGCCACTAAATCATATCATGTAATAAAAAGATACGTATCTTCCAAAAATGTAGAAAATAGACTAGAGCTCAGAAAAGTCTGAAAAAATGTCAGATGGAACCAGGAGATCGCCATTTTCAACTGAAAAAAAATAAGAGAAGACAAAATTAGGCCATAAAAATCATATCTTTTAATATAAAGATCCGTACCTTACAAAAAATGTAGAAAATAGCCCGTAGCCCAAAATTATCCACACAAATATCCGTTGGAACTGAGAGATCGCCATCTTTAACTGATAAAAGAGAAGCCAAAATTAGGCAGAAAATCATAATATTTAATAAAAAGATACATATTTTCCAGAAAATGTAGAAAAATGGCCCCAAGCTAAGAAAACTTCGCAAAAATGAGGACTGGAACTGGTAAATCGCCACCTTCAACTGGAAAAAAATAAGAGAAGAGAAATGCAGTCTATAAAAATCATATAATAAAAGATCCATATCTTTCATAAAATGTAGAAAATATCACCGAGCTCATAAAAATCCGCCAAAATATCCGTTGGAACCGGGAGATCGCCATCTTCAATTAAAAAAATAAGAGAAGACAAACTTATGCCAAAAATAATATACTTTAATCAAAAGATCCATATCTTCAAGAAAATTTAGAAAATAGCCCCGAGGTCAGAATAATCTGCAAAAATGTCTGTTAGAATCGGGAGATCGCCATCTTCAACTTAAAAATAAGAGAAGACACAATTTGTCCGAAAAATCATCTCATTTGATAAAAAAGATCCATAACTTCCCGAAAATATAGAAAAATAGCACTGTTATCAGAAAAATCCGCAAAAATGTCCACTGGAATTGGGAGATCACTATCTTCAACTAAAAAATAAGAGAAGACAAAATTAGGTTATAAAAATTGTATCATTTAATATAAAGATTCAAATCTTACAGAAAATGTAGAAAATTGCCCGGAGCTCAGAAAAATCCCTAAAATGTCTGTTGGAACCAGAATATCGCCATCTTCAACTGAAAAATAAGAGAACAAAAGTAGGCCAAAAATCAAATTATTTAATAAAAATTATATCATCCAGAAAATAGCCTCGAGGTCAGAAAAATCCGCAAAAATATTTGTTGGAACCGGAGATCGACATATTTAATTGAAAAGTATGAGATGACAAACTTAGTATATAAAAATCATATCATTTAATAAAAAGATCCATATCTTCAATGAACTTTTGAAAATAGTTCCGAGCTATGAAAAATCTACTAAATTATTTGTTGGAAACGGGAGATCGACATCTTCAACTGAAAAATAAGAGAAGACAAAACTAGGCCAAAAAATCATATAATGTTATAAAAAGATCCACTACTTTTCGAAAATATATAAAAATAGCCCCAAGCTCTAAAAAATCTGCATAAATGTCTGTTAGACGCAGGAGATCGCCATTTTCAACAGAAAAATTAGAGAAGAGAAAAATTACCATAAAAATCATATTAATTAATATAGAGATTCATCACTTACAGGAAAGTAGAAAATAGCTCAGAGCTCAGAAAAATCTGCACAAATGTCTGTTGGAACCGGAAGATCGCCATTTTCAACTGAAAAATACGAGAAGACAAAACTAGGCCAAAAAACATATTATTTAATAAAATATCCATTACTTCCAGAAAATATTGAAAAATAGTCCTGAGCTTAGAAAAATCTACAAAAATATCCGTTGGAACCGGGGGATCACTATCTTCAACTGAAAAATAAGAGAAGACAAAGTTAGCCAAAAAAATTATATCATTTAATAAAAGATCCATAAATTCAATAAAATGTAGTAAATAACACCGAGCACAGAAAAATCCACAAAAATGTCCGTTTGAACATGTAGATTGTTGCCATCTTCAACTAAAAAATAAGAGAAGACAAAATTGGGCCAAAATGATATCATTTAATATAAAGATCCATATCTTCCAGAAAATGCAGAAAATAAACCGAGCTTAGAAAAATCCACAAAAAAGTCATAATCAGGAGATTGCCATCATCATTGAAAAAATAAGGAAGACAAAATTAGGCCAAAAAATCATATTATTTATTAAAACGATCGATATCTTTCAGAAAATATAGAAAATATCACCGAGGTCAAAAAATCCATAAAAATGTCTGTTAGAACTGGGAGACTGCCATCTTCAATTGAAAAATAAGAGAAGACAAATTTAGGCTATAAAAATCATATCATTTAATAAAAGATCTATATCCTCAATAAAATGCAGAAAATAACCAGAAGTCATAAAAATCTGCAACAATATCAGTTGGAACCGGGAGATCGCCATCTTAACTGAAAAATTAGAGCAGCAAAATTAGGCTAGAAAAATCATATCATTTAATAAAAAGATCCGTATCTTACAGAAAATGTCGAAAATAGTCCCTAGCTCAAAAATATCCGCAAAAATGTCTGTTGGAACTGGGATATCACCATCTTCAACTGAAAAATAAGAGATAACAAAATTAGGCTACAAAAATCATATCATTTAATAAAAAGATACATATCTTCAAAAATGTAGAAAATAGCACTGAGCTCAAAAAATCCATAAAATTGTCAGTTGGAACCGGGAGATCGCCATATTCAACTGAAAAATACGTGATGACATGCCATTAAATCATATCATGTAATAAAAAGATACATATCTTCCAAAAAATGTAGAAAATAGCCGCAAGCCAAGAAAATCTGCAAAAATGTCTGTTGGAACTGGGAGATTGCCATATTCAACTGAAAAAAATAAGAGAAGACAAAATTAGGCCATTAAATTATATCATTTAATAAAAAATACGTATCTTTTAGAAAATTTAGAAATAGCCACATGCTCAAAAAATCCGCAAAAAAGTACATTGGAACCGGGAGATCACCATCTTTAATTGAAAAAAAGGGAAGACAAAATTAGCCTATAAAAATCATATCATTTAATAAAAAGATACATATCTTACAGAAAATTATGAAAAATCTCCCAAGTTAAAGAAAATCCGCAAAAATGTCCGTTGGAACCATTAGACCACCATCTCCAACAGAAAAAATAAGAGAAGAAAAATGTAGGATATAAAAATCATATAATTTAATAAAAAATAAAGATCCACTAGGGTTCAGAAATTCATTATTAAGCTTTAATTTACACAATCCATCAATAAGTATATCAAGATCAACAAGTTTAACATGATTATACAAATTAGAGCATCCATGTTCAGATTTACATTTATAACCACATAAATCCAACTTCAGAAGGAAAAAGAGATTCCAGGTAATTAGGATAAAAAAGAGTCATACTTAAGTCCAATTGATAGCCAGTATCAAGGACTAGACGATAAGTTCCTATGCCTTTAATAGGATCCTTCATGTGGTTCCCCATAAACAGATAGATCTTATTGAGGATTGTTCTTTGGATTGAACGTGATCCCTTTCTTTTGAAAACCATGACTTACATTTGAGCTAATCCTTCTGCCAATGTCCTTTCTTTTTGTAGAAACGACACCTATTCCCATTATGTTCCTTCTTTCTAGAATGTTCACCTTTAATAGATCCTTTCCTCTTGAATTTCTTATGTTTTGGCTTGAGCAACTTTGCAGTTAAATGAGTGGTTAGGTAATGGAGTGTCCTCCAAAGTTCTTTAACCTATTTTCCGCTTGAATGAGCTTTTTAGTTAATTCATTAATATCACACTTGTCCTTTATAGTGTTATAATTTATTTGGAAAGCTCTATACTCAGAAGGTAATGAATTCAGTATAAACTGAATGAGGAAGGAATCATCCACTTGCATACCTAATGCCTTAAGTCTTGCTGCAATGTTTGTCATTTCAATAATGTGTTCTTGCTTGCTCTTATTCCCATTGAACTTCATGTGTGTAAGCTGAAACATTAATGCACCATCAAGAGACTTATCCACATAACGAAAGCGTTCTTCCACAAGCTTAAGATATTCTCTTGCTTTTCAGTTTGTGGACATGTGCCCTTAATGTTATTTGTCATGGTTGTTCGTATAAACATCAAGCCTAAACTATTAGACCATTCCCAACACTTCATCTTAAACTCCTCATCCTCGGTGCTGTCATCTGTGATAACATCATGTTTTTCCTCATGCAAAACCAAGTAAATGTTAAAAAATAGCCATGCGCTCAGAAAAATCAGCAAAAATGTTCGTTGAAACCGAGAGATCGCAATCTTCAACTTAAAAATAAGAGAAAACAAAATTAGGCCAAAAATCATATCATTTAAAAAATGATCTATATCTTCTAGAAAATGTAGAAAATAGACCGAAGCTTAGAACAATTCGCAAAAATATCTGTTGGAATTGGGAGATCGCCATCTATAACTTAAAATAAGAAAAGACCAAATTAGGCCAAAAAATCATATCATTTAATAAAAAGATACATATCTTTCATAAAATTTAGAAAACAGACCCGAGCTCAAAAAAATCCGCAAAAATTTCCGCTGGAACCGGGAGATCACCATCGCAAATTAAAAGATAAGAGAATAAAAAATTAGACGATAAAACTCATATCATTTAATTTAAAGATCAATATCTTACAGAAAATGTAGAAAATAAGCATTAGCTTAGAAAAATCTGCAAAAAAGTTTGTTGTAACCGAATGATTGCCATATTCAACGAAAAAAATAAGAGAAGACAAAATTAGGCTAAAAATTCATATCAGTTTATAAAACGATCGATATCTTCCAGAAAATAAAGAAAATATCCCCGAGCTTAGAAAAATCCGCAAAATTGTTGGTTGGAACCGGGAAATAGCGATCCCCAACTAAAAAATAAGAGAAGAGAAAGTTAGGTCCAAAATTATATCATTTAATAAAAAGATCCATATCTTCCATAAAACGCAAAAAAATAGCCCCGAGGTTAGAAAAATACGCAAAAATGTCCATTGGAGAAGACCGACATTTTCAATTGAAAAATAAGAGAAGACAAAATTACGATATAAAAATCATATCTTTTAATTTAAAGAACCATATCTATCAGAAAATGTAGAAAATAGCACCGAGCTTAAAAAAATCCGTAAAAATGTTCGTTGGAACCAGGAGATCGCAATTTTCAACTTAAAAATTAGGGAAGACAAAATTCGGCCATAAAATCGTATCATTTAATAAAAAGATTTATATCTTCCAGAAAATGTAGAAAATAGACTGTATTTAAGAAGAATCAACCAAAAATGTCCGTTGGAACCGGTAGATCGCCATCTTCAACTGAAAAAAAATAAGAAAAGACTAAATTAAGCCAAAAATCTTATCATTTAATAAAAATATCCATATCATTCGTAAAATTTAGAAAATAGCCCCGTGCTCAGAAAAATCGGCAAAAATTTCAGTTGGACCCGGGAGAATGCCATTTTAAACTTAAATATAAAGATCCATATTTTATAGAAACTGTTGAAAATAGCCCCGAGCTCAGGAAAATATGCAAAAATTTCATTTGGAACCAGGAGATCGACATATTGAACTGAAAAAAAATAAGGGAATACAATATTAGGCCAAAAAAGCACATCATTTAATAAAAAGATCCATATCTTCCCGAAAATGTAGAAAATAATTTTGAGCTCAGAAAAATCCACAAAAAACCCGTTGGATCCGGGATATCGCCATCTTCAACTGGAAAATAAGAGATGAAAAAAGTAGGCTATATAAATCATATCATTTAAAATAAATATTCATATCTTCTAGAAAATGAAGAAAATAGAATCGAGCTCAGCAAAATCCTCAAAAATGTCCGTTGGAACCGGAATCACCATCTTCAACTGAAAAATATAAGAAGACAAAATTAGGCTATATAAATCTTATTGTTTAATGTAAAGATCCATAGCTTCCAGAAAATGTAGAAAATAGACCCGAGTTCGGAATAATCAGCAAAAATGTCCGTTGGAATCGGGAGATCACCATCTTCAACTGAAAAAACATAGAAGATACAAATAAGGCGATAAAAATCATATCATTTAATTTAAAGATCCATATATTATAGAAAATGTAGAAAATAGATCGAAGGTTAGATAAATCTGCAAAAATTTCCGTTGGGACTGGTGGATCGCCATCTTCAACCGAAAAATAAGAGAAGGCAAAATTAGGCTATAAAAATCATATCATTTAATATAAAGATCCATATCTTATAGAAAATGTAGAAAGTAGCACGGAGCTCGAAAAAATTCACAAAATGTTCGTTGGAATGGAGAGATCGTTATCTTCAACGAAAAATTAGAGAAGACAAAATTGGGCCAAAAAATCATATCATTTAATAAAAACATCTATATCTTCCAGAAAATATTGAAAATTGTTCTGAATGGAAATACCAGAGTCAGTTAGGATTGCGGGTATCTTAGAGATACGCCCATATCTATGTATCCTATCTTTTTACTCTCCCATTCTACCTATAAATAAAGGGCTCGAGGTTATCCCCCAGTAGTTGATTCATAACACGTTATCAGCACGAGCCTCTGAAAAGTTCTTCCACAAATTTTTTTTCGATCGTTGCGAAGGTGAATGGAGACAGGATATCCATGTGTGTGGTGCAAGGCTTTCTCAATCGAGCGTTGTCATCTGCGTAGGGCTTTGTTCAACCATCGCTATATCTGGAGGATATATATAGAGGTAAAAATCGCTAAAACGATGTTTTTATCATACGTATGATTGATCTACCATAGATGTCGCAAGATCGATATGGGAATTGCTAATCTCCTAAAACGACGAACTTCATCGCCCAAAAATCATATTTTTAAAATGATTCCCATGCGTAATCTGTATTATATAGGGTTTTCTCCCTACTTAGGCCTTGCCGACGGCTTCGCCGTCGGCCGCCACCCCACCCGAAGCACGTTGTGCGCCTTCCCCGCCATAGCCCCCCCCCGCCTGAAGCGGGGGCTACCACCGTCACCGTCCAAAGGGCGGTTCGCGCCCCCGCCCCCCGCCTGAAGCAGGGTGCGGCGATTTTGCCGTCGCGGCCGGCCGTCCACCCAAAGGGGGGTGGTTTTGCCCGTCGTCGTCCCCCCCGAAGGGGACGGTTGCTGTTGGCCGTCCCCCCAGAAGGGGTCGGCTTGCCTCGTCGTCGTCCCCCCAAAGGTGGGCGGCGCCTCCCTGCGCCCCGATGTCTGGCCCCCGAAGGGGGGCGACGTTTCCCTGCGCCTTGGTGTCCGAGCCCCCCTGGAGGGGGACAGCGCCGCTAAAAACAACCCCCGAAGGGGGCTCCTTTTTTTCTTTTTTTTCCGCCGCCCGATGGTGGTACAGTGAGGGGCGGCGGCGGCTAACCCTGGCCGCCGCTCCTCAACACTAATGTGCCTATAGCCCATTTCGAAAAAAAAACAAATTCAGACTGTGGGCCTGAAGCCCGCAGTAACTCTGCGGGCTTCAGACCCGCAGACTACTTTTCCCAAAATACAGATTGAGACTACGGGCCTGAAGCCCGCAGCCACTCTGCGGGCTTCAGGCCCGCAGACCATATTTTCAAAAAATGGGAAATGGGCAATTACAATTAAAGGGGCAAAAAATATGCTTTAAAAGGCTTATTGTATTCAAAATTAATTAAGATGGCGGTTTTGGCAACCTAAAAATTCATGAAATATCATGATATATCATGGGGCTATAAGGGGACTTTTGGGATACTTTGGGGATGAATTAAAAAGGCAAACCTTTTCCTTTTACGAAAAACATGTTTGATTGTTGGACACTTTTCCAATCTTTTTGGATTAACCTAACTAGCACAACCCTTGCATTAAATGATTTCTTCTGTAAAATCATCTATACATGCTTTGCATCACTGGCTTATTCTGTGGATATTACATGCGTGGTTGTGCATTATATATAAGCTTAATACATAGGAAGATCCCGCAACTGCTCTTCCGTTATTTACCTAACCTAACGGTGTATGACATTGCCCAGTGGTCCAATATTATTAAGTGATTAAATTGTTTATCCATCTCTGCGAATATTTAATGCCTGGATGCCTGTGATGAAAATGTCTGATGAACATGTTTGTGAGCACAAAATTTCTGCATGGATGGCTAATTGCTGTTTTGGATTGGCTGTTTAAGTCCCACATTTTATTTTCCTACACTTTTCTTTTACTTTTGAGAGAAATTGTAATGAGGAAATTATGTAAATGTCCAAGACCGAAGACCATTTTCCATGGAGACGGAGACCACTATTGACGCTGAAGATGTTATATGGGACCCACGGGGGTTTCCAAAGTTGTAATTTCTTTTTAAAAGCTTTCATTTGTGTAATATGGACTGTAATGAGACTTTGGACTATTATTTATGTGGACTGGCCGATCCACGCAATTAGCCCTTCACATTAAAATTGCCTCTGCATGAAAATGTTTATGTTTAAATTATTAATGCATGCATATTTGTGCTCTGCTAGATAAAATGGCTAAAATTGCAAGTGTCGATTTTGAAGTGCTGGATGCATCAGGAACAATCTGAGCTGGCAGCTCGATGTGAAGTTTCATCTGCGGGCAAAGTCCCTCATTTCTATTGTGACTAATAATGAAAATGTAAGCGATATAGAAAAGGCGTAAGCCATTATCTATATTCGCCGCCATGTGGACAGGACCCTAAAGGCTGAATACCTTACGGTCGAAGATCCACTTGAGCTATGGACTGCCCTTGAGGATATGTATAAACATCATAAAGATGTTATACTCCCAGAGGCACGATATGAGTGAGAGAACCTGAGACTGCAGGACTTTAAGTCCATTGCTGAGTACAACTCAACACTTTTTAGCATCACCTCACGCCTAAAGTTGTGTGGTGAAAAAGTCTCAAAAGATCGCATGCTGGAAAAGACGTATACGTCCTTCCATGCAAAAGATGCGATAATAATGCAGCAATACCGTGAACGTAATTTCACCAAGTATTCTGAGCTGCTATCATGTTTACTCATGCTGAACAAAACAGAGAGCTTCTCCTCGCCACTCACAGCATGCGCCCCATGTCACTGCCCCCCCTCCCAGAAGCTCATAATGACTTTTCTTCTCGAAAGAAGACGGACAACAAACGAAAAGAAAGACCACATAAAGGGGGACAGAACAAAAGGGCTAGGGGCCAAGTCCAGCAACGAAGAAATGAAAGTAAGCGGAAGTTCACCTGGCGCAGAAATGAAAAAAATATACATGATTCACCCCCACCCAAGAGGGAATGGGAAGACCAGTGCCGTAGCTGTGGCATGAAAGGCCACTGATCCAGAGTGTGCAGAACTCTGTAGCATCTCCAGGATTTGTATAAAGAGAACCAGAAAAATAAAGTTGAAACAAACCTGATGACCTCTGATGCTCCAGTCAAGTTTACAGCTGATGACTTCGAAAATGGTGACATGCTTGATTAGCCCATATTTTTATCTTAGCAATTTGTTTTGAGAATAATTTATGTTATGAGAGCATTTAAATTATGTAATTTGTTTTGAATGAAAATGTTTATCTGAAAATGCATATGCCTATTAGATTCATCTTTTAATAGATGAACTGCTCTCATGACTGATTATTAGACAATAAACACATACGATCTTTCAATACAAAGCCCAACATCAGGGCCATATTGAAGATCCAGGGATCGCAACACTGTTCCCCCCCAATGACACAAACAAAAATAAAGGATGCAGTAATCTCTCCGAATTCCAAAAGAAACTTTCTAAGTTTCAAGGACATCCGTTTCAACAGATTCCATTTGGAAACAACAAATGTAAATGAAAAACAAATTACTGTATGTAATATCTCAAGAAAAAGGATTTAAATCCATACTTGACCATTTTGAGAGCCTTACAGGCCTCAACCATACAAATATTCGGAGAAAGGAAGCGAAATTAAACGGTGCACCTGAAGTGCCCGACATCAGCCATGTTTTTACTCTGGCATGATAGACTTGGCCACACTGGATCAGTGACGATGCACCGCATCTTATCCTATGGGTATGACTTGAAGAACCAGAAGATTCTTCAGAAGGGAGAATTCCCTCGCATCCCTTGCTATAAGGGAAAACTAATACAAGGCCATCTCTACGAAAAGTTGAAAACGAATCACCACGCTTCCTCAAAAAAGAATATAATGAGATAGACGTGGACAAATTCCACCCCCCTAGTGGGCTATTACGGTACTTCATTGTACTGATAAATGCATCCTCAGAATATTTGTATGTGTGTCTACTACATACCCGCAACTTAGCTTTTCCAAAGCTATTGGCACAAAAATAAAAATGTTGCGTGCACATTTTTCCAGACAATCAAATATAGAAAATAAGTCTGGTTAATGTTGGGAAATATACTTCTAGGTCATTTCAAGAGTACTACCAAGCAACGGGAAAGGAAAATGAACATACAAGTGCCGCATGTTCATAACCAAAATGGGTCGGCAGAGTCACTGATAAGTAGACTCCACTGGATTGAACATCCATTAAATCCCGATTGCCGATGGATGCATGGGGACATGCAAATTCTGCATGCTGCATCGTAAATAAAAGACCCTCTGGAAGTCAGAGTCTCCAATGCAACTTGCATATGGAATGCCACCGAACATTTCTCATCTGAGAATCTTCGGTCGTGCAGTTTTAAATCTCCATTGCACCACCACAGAGGACCAAAACGGTCCTCAACGTCGCTTAGGTATCCATGCAGGGTTTGACTCACCCTCACTTATTAGATACCTAGAACCCCAAACGGGGGACGCATTTAAGGCACATCTTGAAGACTGTGATTTCGATGAGACGAATTTCCCAAAATAGGCCCAGATACTGGAAAATCTGGCGTGAAGCAAATGTTAACGTGGGATATAAAAAGCTTGACCCACTATGATTCGGTAACAAAACAAATGTGAAGATGTGATCCTGAAGATCCTCCACAGAACAATGTTCACCATTTACAGAACTCATTTACTGACAACCAGAAGATTGTCAGATCACACATCCCTGCTGTAAAAACTCCAGCTAGGATTGACATCGCCGAGGATGGATGCAATCCACCAGCAGCAGAAGTGGCTAATCCTCAACAGAAAAGAGGCAGACCACCAGGCTCCAAGGACAGAAACTCCTAGAGACCTTAAGACAATACTACCACAGGACAATGAGCTCATGTCCACACCCTCACCCTTCCCGGAATCCACTGCAGAGGAACTGTCGGGAAAAAGTGAAATTGAAAGTAAATGTTGTACGTACCGGGGAGGTGTTGGACAGATAAAACATAAATTGTCGATAATGTATTCACGTATCATATTGCCATATACATCGCAAAAGCGATGATATTTATAAATTATCGTTCCATACTCCGTTGCTAGAAGGCAAACATAGAGATTGGCCAAATGTGGAACGTGGCAATAAAAGATGAGCTGGACTCACTTATAAAACGCGAAATATTCGGACCTAAAGTCCAGACACCAAAAGGTGTCAAACCTGTGGATAAAATAAAGTATTGCACACATAAGAAGAAATAAATACAAAATCGTATGCTATAAGGTACAACCTATAGCCTAAGGAAAATTTCGCTGAAACTAGGGATCGAACAAATTATGTCTCATAAATGATGCATCGGTCTCCCTAAGCTATCAAAAGCGAATACCTTACGATTTGGCGAAGGAAAATTTTGGATATGCTGTTAGTGGATGTTGTGACGGCATACCTTCGTGGATATCTTGGTAAAGATAATTTCCACATTTCCATAAATGCTTGAATAGACTTCGGGACGTCTATTCTATTGAAGAAAAACAATAAGTATAATAAATTTACAACCAAGAGAATCATTTGACAAATCAATGATTCCTACTAAGGGTTGTCTTTGCATCTAAGCAAAGAACATGATTAGAGATCATAGTTGTAAACAACTAAAATCTCATCGGATCTCCTGAAGAGAAAACCGAAACAACTGTTCAAGACTGACTATTAAACATGAAATGAAAGATCTAGGCAAATATAAAGTCATGGCTCATAGAATCATGTTACATACGCCCAGAAGTGCATTGGAGAAATTAAAAGGACCATTGTCATCGAAAGTACATCTATGGGAGTATACTTAATGGATGTACAAAAAGAACCCTTCTGATCGCTGGAAGAGGGGGAGGATATAACTGGTCCTAAAGTCCCTTATCTAAGTGCAATCAGGCACTCCCGGCTAACTGCATGCGTCCCAATACAGTAGTTGTAGTAAACTCATTAGCCAGAGATAGTTTGCACCTAAAAAGGGCCATTAGACCGGAGTTAAGCCTTCTGCGCTTCCTCCAAGGGTCGAAAGATTTGGACTTACAATATGAAGTAGCATCCTCCAATGTTTATGCAAATGCAGGTTACAGGTCCGGTCCCTACACTAAGAAATCACAGAACGGGTATCCACAGTAGGATGGCCGTCTACTGCAGATCTGCAAAGTAACTTATGAAGGCAACATCATCCTATCATTTCGAGATCTTCACCATTCCAGAATCACACCAATGGTGTATTTAAGGGCGCCTGGTGGTACATCACATCCCAGTGACGATTGGGATAGAGGCTGGTATTGTGGAGCTGACCACATAGTCTGAAGACCATATCAGAGGCGACGAAACTTAGCACACCTCTCCAGAGTTTCTGGATTCAACAGCTTTTCAATGGTGATAATATTTGTAATCTGTGTATATTTTCGGAATGTTGTAAATATGAGTGATGAGATAAGCCTAAGAGATCTGAAAGCCTAAGAGTTTTTTTAGATCAGGGGGAGTTGATGGAATTTGTACTCTTTTCCCTTAGCTATGGTTTTTCCCACTGGGTTTTCCATAGCCAAAGGTTTTAACGAGGCAAATCACATCAACTCTGGATCCAGAAGAATCCACCCCTTTGTGACGCTCAGAATCCAGAAGTATTCATGAGCAGAGTCACTTGTACAAATCGGGTGGAGTTAAAGAGTGTTTGAACTCTTTTTTCTTAACTATGGTTTCTCCCACATGGTTTTCCATAGCTAAAGGTTTAACGAGGCAAACCTCACCAACTCAGGATCCTGAAGTATCCACCCCATGTGAGACTCCTATTACGCTCAGAATCCCGAAGTATTCTTGAGCAGATTCCACACCTATAGCTGGATAAGGGGGAGTGTTGTGAATGGAAATACCAGAGTGGTTAGGATTGCGGGTATCTTAGAGATACGCCTATATCTATGTATCCTATCTTTCTACTCTCCCATTCTGCCTATAAATAAAAGCCTGGGGGTTCCTCCCCAGTAGTTGATTCATAACAAAAATAGCATCGAGCTCAGAAAAATCCGCAGAAATGTTCGTTGTAACCGGGATATCACCATCTTCAACTGAAAATAAGAGAAAACAAAATTAGGCTATAAGAATCATATCAATTAATATAAAGATTCATATCTTACAGAAAATGAAGAAAATAGCTCGGAGGTCAGAAAAATCCGCAAAAATGTCCGTTGTAACAAGGACATATCTATCTTCAACAACAAAAAATAAGAGAAGACAAAATTAGGCCAAAAATTCATATCATTTAATAAATAGATACATGTCTTCCAGAAAATGTAGAAAAACTGCCCCGAGCTTTAAAAATCCGCAAAAATTCCTGTTGGAACCAGGAGATCACCATCTTCTACTTAAAAATAATAGAAGACAAACTTAAGCTATAAAAATTATATCATTTAATATAAAGATCAATATCTTCCATAAAATATAGAAAATAGCACCGATCTCAGAAAATCTGCAAAAATGTCCGTTGGAACCGGGAGATCGCTATGTTCAACTAATATATAAGAGAAGACAAAATTAGGATATAAAAATCATATCATTTAACATAAAGATTCTTATCTTTCAAAAAATGTAGAAAATAGCCTCGAAGCTCATAAATCTCCGCAAAAATGTCCGTTGGAACCGGGAGATCGCAAAATTTAACAAATAAAAAGAGACGACAAAATTAGGCCAAAAACATATCATTTAGTAAAACGATCGATATCCTCTAGATAATACAGAA
The DNA here is from genome assembly GCA_030789695.1 of Scilla litardierei. Classification (NCBI taxonomy): domain Eukaryota; kingdom Viridiplantae; phylum Streptophyta; class Magnoliopsida; order Asparagales; family Asparagaceae; genus Scilla; species Scilla litardierei. The sequence continues at coordinate 62,331 of JAULAV010008641.1, forward strand.
AATAGCTCAGAGCATAGCAAAATCTGTAAAAATGTCTGTTGGAACCGGGAGATCGCCATCATCAATAAAAAATTAAGAGAAGAAAAAATTAGGCCAAAAAATCATACCATTTAATAAAACAATCGATAGCTTCTTGATAATATAGAAAAAAGTCGAGAGCTCAGAATTATTCGTAAAAAAGTCTGTTGGAACCGGGAGATCACCATCATCAACGAAAAAAAAGGAGAAGACAATATTAGGCCAAAAAATCATATCACTTAATAAAATGATCGATATCTTCATGAAAATACATGAAAATAGCACCGAGGTCAGATAAAGCCGTGAAATTATCCGTTGGAACCAAGAGACGTCCATTTCCAACTGAAAAATAAGAGATGACAAGCTTAGGCTATACAAATCATATCATTGAAAAATAGCCCCAAGTTAAGAAAATCCGCAAAAATGTCCGTTAGAACCGGTAGATCGCCATCTCCAATTGAAAAAAGTGGAGAAGACAAACATAGGATATAAAAATCATATCATTTAATAATAATATAAAGATCCACCAAGGATCAGATAATTCATTATTAAGATTCAATTTATACAATCCATCAATAAGTATATCTGAATTAACAAGTTTAACATGATTGTATAAATTAAAACATCCATGTTCAAATTTACATTTATAACCACTTAAATCCAACTTCAAAAGGGAAACAAGATTCGTTGTAATTGTAGGAACATAAAGAGTCATACTTAAGTTCTTAAGTCCAATTGATAGCCAGTATTAAGGACTAGATGATAAGTTCATATGCCTTTAATAGGAGCCTTCATGCGATTCCACATAAACAGATAGTTCTTAATGAGATTTGTGGTTTAGATTGAATGAAATCCCTTTCTTTTAAAACCATGCCTTACATATGAGACAATCCTTCTACCAATGTCCTTCATTTTTGTAGAAACAACACCTATTCACATAATGTTCCTTCTTTCTAGAATGTTCACCTTTAATAGGTCATTTCCTCTTGAATTTCTTATCCTTTGGGTTGGGCAACTTTGCAGTTCCATGAGTGGTAAGGTTAACAGAGTGTCCACCCTTTGGCTTGGGCAACTTTGTAGTTCCATGAGTGGTAAGGTTAACAGAGTGTCCACCCAAGTTCTTTAACCTATTTTCCTCTTGAATGAGCTTTCCAGTTAATTCATTAATATCCCACTTGTCCTTTTATAATGTTATAATTGATTTGAAAAGCATCATACTCAGAGGGTAATGAATTTAAAATGAACTAAACGAAGAAGGAATCATCCACTTGCATACCTAATGACTTAAGTCTTGCATCAATGTTTGTGATTTTAAGGATATCTTCTTGCATGTTCTTAGTCCCATTGAACTTCATGGACATAAGTTGAGACATTAATCACCAGCAAGAAAGTTATCCACAGAACAAAAGCGTTCTTCCACATGCTTAAGATATTCGCTTGCTTTTTTAGTTGGAAATTTAATGTCGCATGTGTTTGAATAAAAGATAACAGAATCTAGAGAAAAGAAGGAGAATTCTGAGGCTAAGAGCTCGAAGGCTTTAGCATTTAAAGCCATTGAAGAAAGCGATGAAGACCTTGATAAGGAGCTAGCATCAATGGTGAGAGGATTTAGAAGATACATCAAGACTCCATAGGGAAGAGCTGAAATGACAAAAAGGTTCAATCATTTCAATAAATTTAATCCTGCAAATAATTCTTCTAAGCACAATACTGCTAATTTATTGCAATGTTTTTATTGCAAGAAACGAGGCCATTTCATGAAAGATTGCCCAGTGATGAAAAGAAACTATGTGAAGAAGAAATGGAAATCACTTGTGACAACATGGGATGAAGATAGCGAGGACGAACCACAAGATGATGTTGGATCCTGTGGATGGCAAACAACACTAGAAGGGGGTTGAAATGTGTTGTATGAACTAAAAAAATTTTAGTTGATTAGTACAACACAATAATTCCCTTCCAATGTTGCCTAAGAAACCAAGTAGAGTGATCTACGCTTGGTTCTTAATCAACAAAATAAGATAGTGCAATTACACGGAATAATTACAAACTGATAAATATTATAAACAGAGAGATATTAACACAACGGAATAAAGAAAAACAACTTTGCAATATATTAATGAATGATTACAAAGATGATATATTAACAACAAACAAATATCTTGCACAAATAAACAAACAAACGCAAAAAGCGCGTATAGACAAGAGATCTTTATCTGGTTTCCCATAACCTGGGTACGTCCAGTCCCCGACCAATCCGGTATGAGATTCAATCCTCTATTGCCTTGGCAATACAATTACCTAGCTTCACTTGCTAGGATTTCCAACGACCTAATATCCCTGCCAGGATTTCCAACAACCTAGGCTTGTCTAGGATTTTCACAACCATTATCACAAAGGGAATCCCAAGTAAAACAAAGATCCAATTCTCCACAATATTTGATGGAGATTGGTTTACACCCAACACGAATTCTATAGCCAAGATAATATTGCAATTTGTGCTTATGTGGCTTAAAGAATTCAAAGTGATCTTAGATCACACAAAGAATATATTTTGATTCGATGTGATCTAGATCCTTCAAAGAATATTAAATCAAGAACGAGGGATTTTGAAAAATGATTGTAATAGCCAAAATGAAATAGATCTCAAAAAGGACTTTCAAAAAAATATGAGATCAGAAATTTAAAATCGGAATTTGGCTATAACGATGAGAGCGATTGAGAGCGACTTGAGAATTTCAGAAATATAACTTTAGCTTAAAAGAAGATAATAAAATTGGTTCTTTGAAATGTTCTCAAGGGGCTCTATTTCTAGAGTTTATAAGATGAAGTTGAAATTCAAAATACTTTTGACTTTGGCCCATAAATCAAGGAGATGAGAGAATTAAGAGAGTAAAGTCAAATGGTAGAAATGCAGCTGGTAGTCGACTCCCAGAGAGATTTCATTGAAAATCTGCTCACAGCTGGTAGTCGACTCCCTCCTTTGGTATCGACTCCCAGAGCACTTTTCACTAAACTCAGTTAGAATATGAACAATCAACTCACGGATGTTGGAGGTTGACTACGAAGATTAAATCAAATAGTTAATGCTCTCAACGATTTTAAAAAGAGCTTTCAAAAAAACTTTGTTTCGAAAACATTTTGTGTGTGTGCAATTAATCTTGGCGTTAACATAATTCTAAAAGACCAACTCACACACTAGACTTACATGAAGATGTTTGAAGCCGATCAGATGTTGATGCGCGATTTCACTTTGAATTTGAGCTCCTCTTTCATTAGGCTTGAGCACATTCCATTTTTTTGGTCAGAGCTATTTTCTTTATTTTCTTGAAGATATGCATCTTCAAGAAAATATTTTAGTTGAAGATGGTGACTCCTGGTTCAAACAGACAGTTTTGATAATTTTACTTAGGTCGGAGCTATTTTCTTTATTGTCTTGAAGATATGCATCTTTTAGTTAAATGATATGATTTTTTGCCTAATTTGTTCTTCTCTTATTTTTCAGTTGAAGATTAGCGATCTCTCTCTTCCAACGGATATTTTCACGGATTTTTCTGAGCTCGGGGCTACTTTTTGCATTTTTGGAAGATATGGATCATTTTTGGCCCAATGTTATCTTCTCGGTGATCTACCCATTCCAACAGACATTTTGGCAGATTTTCTTAGCTTGGGACTATTTTTCTACCTTTTCTAGAAGATATGGATATTATTATTAAATGATATGATTTTTTTGACCCAATTTTTTTCTTCTCTTTTTTCAGTTGAAGATGGTGATCTCACGGTTCTAATTTACATTTGTGTGGATTTTTTTGAGCTCTGGGCTATTTTCAACATTATCTAAAAGATATGGACCTTTAGAATAAATGATATAATTTTTATCGCGTAATTTTGCCTTCTCTTATTTTTAGCTGAAGATGCCATTCTCCCGGTTCCAACAGACATTTTTGCGGATTTTTCTGGGCTCGGGGCTATTTTTCTACATTTTCGAAAAGTTATTGATCTTTTCATTAAATGATATAATTTTTTGCCAAATTTTGTCTTCTCTTGTTTTTAGCTGAAGATGGCGATCTCCCAGTTCCAACGGACATTTTTGCCGATTATTCTAACCTCGGGTCTATTTTCTAAATTTTCTAGAAGATATGAATCTTTTTATTAAATGATTTTATTTTTGACATAATTTTGCCTTCTCATATTTTTCGGTTGAAGATGTCGATCTCCAGGTTCCAACTGATATTTTTGCGGATTTTTTTGAGATCAGTGCTATTTTCTACCTTTTATGGAAGATGTGTATATTTTTATTAAATGAGATGATTTTTATAGCCTATATTTTTCTTCTCGAAATTTTTCAGGTGAAGATGGCGATCTACTGGTTTCGACGGATATTTTTGCAAACTTTCTTTGCTTGGGGCTATTTTTCTATATTTCCTGTAAGAATGTATTTTTTATTAAATGATATGATTTTTGGCCTAATTTTGTCTTTTCTTTTTTCAGTTGAAGATTACAATCTCCTAGTTCCAACTGATATTTTTACGAATTTTTCAGAGCTCGGGGCTATTTTCTACATTTTATGAAAGATATGAATCTTTTTATTAAAGGATATGATTTTTGGCCTAATTTTGTCTTCTCTTATTTTTCAGTTGAAGATGTCGATCTCCCGGTTCCAACGGACATTTTTGCCGATTTTTTAGCTTCGAGCTACTTTCTACATTTCGTGGAACATATGTCTCTTTTTATTAAATGATCTGATTTTTATATCCTAAGTTTGGCTTGTCATATTTTTCAATTGAATATGGCAATCTCTCGGTTCCAACAAACAGTTTTGCGGATTTTTCTGAGCTGGGTGCTATTTTCTTTATTTTATGGAAGATAGTGATCTTTTATTAAATGATACGATTTTTATAGCCTAAGTTTATATTCTCTTATTTTTCAGTTGAGAAATCAATCTCTTGTTTCCAATGGACAATTTTGCAGATTTTTCTGAGCTCGGTGCTATTTTATACATTTAATTGAGGTATGTATTTTTTATTATTAAATGATGATTTTTATCGCCTAAGTTTGTCTTCTCTTATTTTTTTAGTTGACGATGGCGATCTCTCGGTTCCAGCGGACATTTTTGTGGATTTTTCTGACCTCGAGCCTATTTTCAATATTTCCTTAAAGATATGAATCTTTTTATTAAATAACATGATGTTTGGGGCTAATTTTGCCTTCTTTTATTTTTTTCATTGAATATGGCGATCTCCCGATTCCAACAGACTTTTTTAAGAATTTTTCTTAGCACCGGGTAATTTTCTACATTTTTTGAAAGACATAGATCTTTATATTAAACGATATAATTTTTATAGCTTAATTTTGTGTTCTCTTATATTTCAATTGAAGATGGCAATCTTTTGGTTCCAACAGAAATTTTTGTGGATTTTCATAAGATCTGGGCTATTTTCAACCTTTCTAAAAGGTATGGATCATTTTATTAATGATAAGAATTTTGGCCTTATTTTGTCTTTTCTTTTTTTTCTGTTGAAGATGGCGATCTCTCGGTTCAAAAAGACATTTTTGCAAATTTTTCAGAGCTCGAGACAATTTTCTACAGTTTATTGAAGATATGTATATTTTTATTAAATGATTTGATTTTTATCGCCTAATTTTGTCTTCTCTTATTTTTCAGTTAAAAATGTCGATCTCCCGATTCCAAATGAAATTTTTGCGGATTTTTCTGAACTCCAAACTATTTGTAAATTTTCTGTATGATTTGAATCTTTAAATTAAATGATATGATTTTTATGGTCTAATTTTGTCTTCTCTTATTTTTTTTCGTTGAAGATGGCAAACTACCGGTTCCAATAGACATTTTTGTAGATTTTTTTGAGCTACGTGATATTTTCTATATTTTTGTAAGATATGAATCTTTATATTAAATTATATGATTTTTAGCCTAATTTTGTCCTCGATTATATTCAGTTAAAGAATGTGATCTCCCGGTTCCAACGAAAATGTTTACATATTTTTCTGAGCTCGGTGCTATTTTTCTAATTTTTCGAGAAGATACATATCTTTTTATTAAACGTTAAGTTTTTTTTGGCCTCATTTTGTATTCTCTTATTTTCCAGTTGTAGATGGCGATATCCCATTCCAACAGAAATTTTTGATTTTTTCCTGAATCGAGGCTATTTTTCTAAATTTTCTGGAAGATATGATCTTTTATTAAATGATATGAATTTTGGCCTAATTATGTCTTCTCTTATTTTTTTTCGTTGAATATGGCGATCTTCCGGTTCCAACAGACCTTTTCATGAATTTTTCTGAGCTTCGGCCAATTTTCAAAATTTTCTGTAAGATATGAATATGAATATTAAATGATATAATTTTTATAGCAAAATTTTTTCTTGTCTTATTTTTCAATTGTAGATGATGATCTTTCGGTTCCAACATAAATTTTTGCAGATTTTTCATAGGTCTGGGCTATTTTCTACAGTTTCTAAATGATATGAATCATTTTATTAAATGGTATGATTTTTTGACCTAATTTTGTCTTCTCATATTTTTTGTTATAGATGGCGATCTCCCTGTTCCAACGGACATTTTTGCAGATTTTTCTTCGCTTGGATCTATTTTCTACATTTTACTGAAGATATGGATCTTTCTATTAAATAATAATGACTTTTGTAGCGTAATTTTTTCTGCAATTATTTTTCAGCTTAGAGCGATCATATGCAGGTTTCAACTGACATTTTTACGGCTTTTTCTGAACTTCGGGGTGATTTTCCTAAATTTTCAGGAAGATATAGATCTTTTTATTAAATGATATGATTTTTTGTCCTAATTTTGTCTTCATTTACTTTTTTCGTTGAAGTTGGTGATCTCCCTGTTCTAACAGACATTTTTACTGATATTTATCAGCTTCGGCCTATTTTCTACAATTTTCGATGATATGATTTTTTAGCCTAAGTTAGTCTTCCCTTAATTTTCAGTGAAGATGGCGATTTCCCGGTTCCAAATGATATTTTTACAGATTTCTCTCATCTCGGGGCTATTTTGTACATTTTCTAGAAGATATGTTTCTTTTATTAAAAGATATGATTTTTGGCCTAAATTTATCTTCTCTTATTTTTCAGATGATGGCGATCTCCCGGTTCCAACTGACATTTTACAGATTTTTCTGATCTATGGGTTATTTTCTATATTTTCTGTAAGATACGTTTCTTTATATTAAATGATATGATTTTATAGCCTAATATTGTCTTCTGTTAATTTTCTGTTAAAGATGGCGATCTCCCGGTTACAATGGACATTTTTGCTGAATTTTCTTAGCTCTGTTTTGTTTTCTTCATTTTATTGAATATTTGGATATTTTTATCAAATGATATGATTTTATAGTCTAATTTTGCCTTCTCTTATTTTTCAGTTGAAGATGTCGATCTTTTAATTACAACGGATATTTTTACAACTTTTTTGAGCTCAGGACTAGGTTTCTATATTATCTCGAAGATATGTATCTTATTATTAAATGATATGATTTTTGGCCAAAATTTGTCTTCTTTTTTTCATTGAAGAGGGTAATCTCCCTGTTTCCACGAACATTTTGCGAGATTTTTCTGAGCTCCGTGATATTTTCTACATTTTCTGTAAGATTTGAATCTTTATATTAAATTTTATGATTTTTATAGCTTAATTTTGGCTTCTTTAATTTTTCAGTCGAAGATGGCGATCTCTCGGTTACAACAGACATTTTTAAATATTTTCTGAGCTCGGGGCTATTTTCCACATTTTATTGGAGACATGAATCTTTTTAATAAATTATATGATTATTAAGCCAAAGTTTGTCTTCTCTTATTTTTCAGTTGAAGACGTCGATCTCCTGGTTCCAACAGACATTTTATGGATCTTTTATTAAATGGTATGATTTTCTTAGACTAAATTTGTCTTTTCTCATTTTCAGTTGAAAATGGCGATCTCTCAGTTCTAACGAACATTTTAGCGGATTTTTCTGACCACAAGACTATTTTCTACATTTTCTGAAAGACATGGATATTTTTACTAAATAATATGATTTTTTTGGCTTAATTTTGTCTTCTCTTATTTTTCATTTGAAGATAGCGATCTCCCGATTCCAACTGATATTTTTGCAGATTTTTTAATCTCGGAGCTATTTTCTGCATTTTATGTAAGAAATGGATCTTTTCATTAAATGCTATGATTTTTATAGCGTAAGTTTGTCTTCTCTTATTTTTTTTCATTTGAAGATCGCGATCTTCTGGTTTTTGCGAATTTTTTAAGCACGATACTATTTTTCTACATTTTTCGGAAGATATGGATCTTTTGAATAAAAGGTTTTATTTTTATCATAATTTTGTCTTCTCTTATTTTTCAATTAAAGATTGTGATCACCCGGTTTCATATCATTTTATGCAACAATCATTTTTGATGATTTTCGTGAACTCCGGCCCATTTTCTAAATTTTCTGTAAGATATGAATCGTTATATTAAATGATATGATAATTTTGCCTTCTCTTATTTTTTTAAGTTGAAGATGGTGATCTCCCGGTTCCAACGGATATTTTTGTGGATTTTTCTGAGCTCGTGGTTATTTTCTACATTTTTTGACAGGTAGATCGTTTTATTAAATGCTACGATTTTTTGGCCTAATTTTGTCTTCTCTAATTTTTCAATTAAAGATGGCGATCTCCTGATTTCAATGTACATTTTTGCTGATTTTCTCAGCTCCAAGCTAATTTCCACATTTTCTGGAAGATATGGATCGTTTTATTAAATAATATATTTTTGGCCTAATTTTGTCTTCTCATATTGTCATATTGTAGATGGCGATCTCCTGGTTCCATCCAATATATTTTTATGTATTTTTCTGAGCTACGTGCTATTTTCGACATTTTCTGGAAAATAAGAATCTTTATTTTAAATAATATAATTTTGAAGGCCAAATTTCATCTTCTCTTATTTTTTTTCAGTTGAAAATGGCGACCATCCTGGTGCCAACAGACATTTTTATGGATTTTTCTGTGTACGGAGCTATTTTCTACATTTTATTGAAGATTTGGATCTTTATATTGAGATGAAGATGGCGATCTTCCGGTTCCAATGGAAAGTTTTGCGGATTTTTCTGAGCTGTAGATATTTTCTACATTTTCTATAAGAAATGAATCTTTATTTTAAATGATTTGATTTTTATATCCAACTTTTGTCTTCTCATATTTTCCAGTTAAAGATGACGATCTCTCTGTTCCAACTGACATTATTGCGGATTTTACTTAGCACGGAGCTATTTTCTGCATTTTTCGAAAGAAATGAATCTTTTTATTAAAAGATAAGATTTTTGGCATAATTTTGTCTTCTCTCCCTGTTCCAACGGACATTTTTGGGGATTTTTCTGAGCCAGTATCTATTTTTGTATTTTCTGGAAGATGTGGATCTTTTTATTAAATGATATCATTTTGGCCTAATTTTGTCTAGTCATATTTTTAGTTGAGAATGGCGATCTCCCTATTCCAATGGACATTTTTGCGAAATTTTCTATGCTTGAAGCTATTTTCAACATTTTATTGAAGTTTTGGTTTTTCGACTAATTTTATCTTGTCTTATTTTTCAATTAAAAATGGCAATCTCCCGGGTTCCAACAGATCTTTGAGTGGATTTTTTTGAGCTTGGTATTTTTTTGACATTTTTTGGATGTTGTGCATCTTTTTATTAAATGATATGATTTTTTGGCCAAATTTTGTGTTTTCTTATTTTTTTTCAGTTGAAAATGGTTATCTCCAGGTTACAAAGACATTTTTACGGTTTTTTCTGAGTCCCAGGGGTAATTTTCTAAATTTTCTGTAAGATATGAATCATTATATTAATTGATATGATTTTTATAGCCTAATGTGTGTCTTCTCTTATTTTTCAGTTGAAAATGGCGGTCTACCAAGTCCAACAGATAGTTTTGCAGATTTTTCAGAGCTCGACACTATTTTTATACATTTTCGGGAAGTTATGGATCTTTTTATTAAATGAAATGATTTGTTGGCCTAATTTTGTCGTCTCTTATTTTTTTCGTTGAAGATGGCAATCTCCTGGTGCCAAAAGACATTTTAGGGATTTTTTTGAGCTCCGGGCTATTTTCTAAATTTCTGTAAGATATGAATCTTTATATTAAGTGATAAGATTTTTAGCCTAATTTTATTTTCTCTTATTTTTCAGTTGAAGATGTCGATCTCTTGGTTCCAACAGACTTTTTTGTGGATTTTTATTAGCTCGAAACTATTTTCAAAAGTTCATTGAAAATATGGATCTTTTTATTAAATAATATAATTTTCATAATTTAACTTCTGTTATTTTTCAATTGAAGACGGCGATCTCACAGACATTGTTATGGATTTTTCTGACCTCGGGGCAATTTTCTAATTTTTCTGAAAGGTATGTATCTTTTTATTAAATAATATGATTTTTGGCCTAACGAACATTTTCAGTTGAAGATGGCGATCTCCTGGCATTTTTTACTGATTTTTCTGAGCTCCGAGTTTTTTTCTATATTTTCTATATAATATAATTCTTTATTTTAAATGATATGATTTTTATAACCTAATTTTGACTTCTCTTATTTTTTTTAAGTTGAAGAAGGCGGTCTCCCAATTCCAACGGACATTTTTGCGGATTTTTCTGAGATTGGTGCTATTTTAACATTTTAATGAAGTTTTGGATCTTTTTATTAAATAATATGATTTGTTGGCCTTATTTCGTCTTCTCTTATTTTTTTAGTTGAAGATGGTGGTCTCTCGATTTTGACGAACATTTTGGCGGATTTTTCTGACCTCGGGGCTATTTTCTAAATTTTTATGGAAGATATGTATCTTTTTATTAAACTATTTGAATTTTGACTTAAGTTTGTTTTCTCTTATGTTTCAATTGAAGATGGCGATCTCCTGAATCCTACGGACATGTTTGCAAATTTTTTCTAAGCTCTGTGCTATTTTCTATATTTTATGGAAGATATGTATCTTTATATTAAATGATTTGTTTTTATACCCTACATTTGTCTTCTCTTATTTTTCAGTTGAAGATGTCGATCAATGATTCAAACGAACTTCTTTGCTGATTTTTCTTAGCTTGGGGCCATTTTTCTACATTTCAGGAAGATATGGACCATTTTATTAAATGTTATGATTTTTGGCCTAATTTTATATTCTCTTTTTTTCAGTAGAAGATGGCGATCTCCCTATTCCAATGGACATTTGTGCGAATTTTTCTGAACTCTGGGTTGTTTTCTATATTTTCGATAAGATATTGACCTTTTTATTAAATGATATGATTTTTATAGCCTAATTTTGTCTTCTCCTTTTTAGTTTAAGATTGCCATTTCCCTGTTCAAATGGAAATTATTGTAGATTTTTCTGAGCTCGTGACTATTTTTCTACATTTTATGGAAGAAATGAATCAGTTTATTAAATGTTATGATTTTTGACCTAATTTTGTATTCTCATATTTTTAGCTGATGATGAAGATCTCTCGGTTCCAACTGATTTTTTTGCAGATTTTTTTGACCTCGAGACTAGTTTCTACATTTTCTGAAGATATGGATCTTTTATTAAATTATTTGATTTTAGGCCTAATTTTGTCTTCTCTTATATTTTAGATGAAGATGGCGATCTCCCGGTTCCAACAAACATTTTTTCGGATTTTTCTGAGCTCCAGGCTATTTTCTACATTTTCTGCATGGTATGAATCTTTATATTAAATGATATGATTTTATAGCCTAATTTTGTCTTCTCTTATTTTTCAGTTGAAGATGGCGATCTCCCTATTCCAATGGACATTTTTACGGATTTATCAGAGCTCGGGTCGTTTTTAGCATTTTTTAGAAGATATGGATCTTTTTATTAAATAATATCAATTTTGGCATAATTTTGTCTTCTCATATTTTTCAGTTGAAGATGTCAACCTCCTAGTTCCAACAGACATTTTTGCATATTTTTCTGTGCTTGGATCTATTTTCTACATCTTATTAAAGATAAGGATTTTATATTAAATGATACGATTTTTTAGCCGAATTTCGTTTTCTTTTAGTTTTCAGTTGAAAATGGCAATCTCTCGATTTCAACAAAAATTTGTGCAGATTTTACTGCGCTTAGTATTATTTTTCTACATTTTCTGGAAGTTATGGTTCTTTTTATTAAATGATATGAATTTTTGGCCCAATTTTGTCTTCTCTTATTTTTTAGATGAAAATAGCGATCTCCCGGTTCCAACGGACATTTTTACGGATTTTTCTGAGCTACCGACAATTTTCTCCATTTTCTGTAAGATATGAATCTTTATTTTAATTGATATGCTTTTGATAGCCTAATTTTTGTCTTCTCTTATTTTTCAGTTGAAAATGGCGATCTCGCGAGTCCAAATGATATTTTGTGGATTTTTAGACCTCGGGGCTATTTTAAATACAATTTCGGGAAGTTATGGATCTTTTTATTGAATGATATGAATTTTTGGCCTAATTTTTTCTTATTTTATTTTTTCGTTGAAGATGGCGATCTCCAGTTTCCAACGGATATTTTAAGGGATTTTTCTGAGCTCCGGACTATTTTCTAAATTTTCTGTGAGATATGAATGTTTCATTAAATGATATGATTTTTAGCCTAATTTTGTCTTCTTTTATTATTTTAGTTGTAGATGTCGATCCCCTGGTTCCAACGGACATTTTTGCGAATTTTTCTCACCTAGGAACTATTTTCAAAAGTTCATTGAAGATATGGATCTTTTTATGAAATAATATGATTTTTATAGACTAAGTTTGTCTTCTCTTAATTTTCAGTTGAGATGGCGGTCTTCTGGTTTCTACGGACATTTTTACAGATTTTTTTGACCTCCGAGATATTTCTAAACTTTCTGGAAGATATGGATTTTTTAATTGAATAATATGATTTTTGGCCTAATTTTGCCTTCTCTTATTTTTCAGTTGAAGATGGTGGTCTCATGGTTCCAACGGACATATTTGCGTATTTTTTTGAGTTTCGTGCTATTTTCTACATTTTCTATCTGATATGAATCTTTATATTAAATAATTTGATTTTTATAACCTAATTTTGTTTTCTTTTATTTTTAAGTTGAAGATGACGATGTTTCGATTCCAACAGACATTTTTGTGGATTTTTTAGAGATCAATGCTATTTTTCTACATTTTCAGGAAGTGATGGATTTTTAAGTAAAGGATATGATTTTTGGCCTAATTTTGTCTCCTCTTATTTTTAAGTTGAAAATGGCCATCTCTCGGCTCTAACAGACATTTTTGCAGATTATTCTGACCTCGGGGCTATTTTCTAAATTTTCTAGAAGATATGGATCTTTTTACTAATTTATATGATTTTTGGCATAAGTTTTTCTTCTCTTACTTTTCAATTGAAGATGGTGATCTCCCGATTCCAATGGACTTTTTTGCATATTTTTATGAGCTCGAAGTTATTTTCTACAGTTTTGGGAAGATATGAATATTTTTATTAAATGATATGATGTTTATAGCATACGTTTCTCTTCTCTTATTTTTTTTGTTGAAAATGGTTATCTACCAATTCCAATGCATATTTTTGCGGATTTTTCTTAGCTTGGGACTATTTTTCTACATTTTTATGGAAAAAATGGATTGTTTTATTAAATGTTATGATTTTTTGGCCTAAATTTGACTTTTCTTTTTTCAGTTGAAGATGGCAAACCTCAGTTCCAAAGGACATTTGTATGTGTTTTGAGCTCTGGACTATTTTCTACATTTTTTGTAAGATATGTATCTTTATATTAAATGATATGATTTTTATAGCCTATTTTTCTGTTATCTTATTTTTAAGTTGAAAATGGCGATATCCTAGTTCCAACAGACATTTTTGGGTATTATTCTAAGCTCGGTGCTATTTTCTACATTTTCGGAAGGTTATGTATCTTTTTATTAAATGATATGATTTTTAAGCCTAATTTTGTCTTCTCTTAATTTTTAGTATAAGATGGCGACTTACTGATTCTAACGAACATTTTGCTAATTTGTCGGACATTGCGGATATTTTTTAATTTTTTTGAAAGATATTAATCTTCTTATTAAATGATATGATTTTGGGGTTAATCTTGTCTTCTCTTATTTTTCAGTTGAAGATGGCGATCTCCTGGTTACAATAGACATTTTGGCTGATTTTTCTAAGCTCAGTCCTATTATCTATCTTTATGGAAGATATGTTTCTTTTTTTAAATGATTTGATTTTTATACCCTACGTTTGTCTTCTCTTATTTTTTCAGTTGAAGATGACGATCTACTGGTTCCAACGAACATTTTTGCTGATTTTTCCTAGCTTTGGGAAATTTTTCTACATTTTCTGGAAGATATGGACCTTTTTATTAAATGATATGATTTTTTGGCCAAATTTTTTCTTCTATTTTTTGGTTGAGGATGGAGATCTCCCGGTTCCAATGGACATTTGAGAGGATTTTTTGAGCACCGTGCTATTTTCTACATTTTCTGTAAGATATGAACCTTTTTATTAAATGAAATGATTTTTATAGCCTAATTTTGTCTTATTTTTTTAGTTGAAGATGGCCATCTCCCGATTCAAATAGAAATGTTTGCGGATTTTTCTGAGCTCGAAGATATTTTTCTACATTTTATGGAAGAAATGGATCATTTAATTAAATTATATGAATTTTTGGCCTAATTTTGTATTCTCTTATTTTTTTAGCTGAAGGTGGTGATCTCCCAATTCCAAGGACATTTTTGCGGATATTTTTTTGACCTCGAGGCTATTTTCTACATTTTCTAGAAGATATGGATCTTTTTATTAAATCAATTGATTTTTTGGACTACTTTTGTCTTCTCTTATATTTTAGAAGAAGATGGCGATCTCCCGGTTTAATAAATGCTTTTGTGGATTTTTCTGAACTCCAAGCTATTTTCTACATTTTCTGTAAGATATGAATCTTTATATTCAATGATATGATTTTTATTTCCTAATTTGGTATTCACTTATTTTTCAGTTGAAGATGGTAATCTCTCGGTTCAAACAAATATTTTTGCCGATTTTACTTTTCAAATATCTATTTTCTGTATTTTCTGGATGATGTAGATCTTTTTATAAAATGATATGATTTTTGGCATAATTTTGTCTTCACTTATTTTTTCAGTTGAAGATGGCGATCTTTCTGTTCCAACGGACATTTTGTGGATTTTATATAGCTCGGAGTTATTTTCTGCATTTTTAGGAAGATATGGATCTTTTTATTAAATGATATCATGTTTTTCTAATTTTGTTTTCTTATATTTTCTAATTGAAGACGGTAATCTTCCAGTCCAACAGATATTTTTGGAGATTTTTCTGTGCTCGGAGCTATTTTCTACATTTTATTGAAGATATTGATCTTTTTATTAAATGATATGATGTTTTCACCTAATTTTGTCCACTCTTATTTTTTCAGTTGAAAATTATGATCTCCCAGTTCCAATGAACATTTGTGCGGATTCTTCTGAGATCGGCACTATCTTTCTGTATTTTTTTGGAAGTTATGGATCTTTTTATCACATGATATGATTTTTTTTGCCTATCTTCTCTTATTTTTCAGTTTAAAATGGTGATCAACCAGTTGCAACGGACATTTGTGCGGATTTCCCTGAGCTCCAGGCTATTTTCTTCATTTCTATAAGATATGAATCTTTAAATTAATTGATATGATTTTTATAGCCTATTTTTTGTCTTTTCTAATTTTTCAGTTGAAAATGGCGATTTCCCTGGTCCAACGTACATATTTGTGGATTTTTCAGAGCTCTGGGCTCTTTCTATTAAATTTTATGATTTTTGGCCTAATTTTGTCGTTTCTTATTTTTTTCGTTGAAGATGACGATCTCCCGGTTCCAACGGACATTTTTAAGGATTTTTCTGAGCTCCAATATATTTTCTTAACTTTATATAAGGAATGAATCTTTATATTAAATGATATGATTTTCAAGCCTAACTCTGTATTCACTTATTTTTCAGTTAAATATGTCGATCTCTCAGTTCCATCGGATATTTTTGCGGATTTTTCTCAGCTTCGAATTATTTTCAAAAGTTCATTGAAGATATAAATCTTTTTATTAAATGACAAGAATTTTAGGCTAAGTTTGTAATCTCTTATTTTTTTAGTTAAAGATGGCGATCTCCCTATTCCAACGAACATTTCCATGGATTTTTCGGACCTCGGGCTATTTTTCTAGATTTTCTGGAATATATGGACCTTTTTATTAAATGATATGATTTTTGGCCGAAATTTGTATTCTCATATTTTTTCAGTTGAAGATGGCGATGTCCCGGTTCCAACGGACATTTTTCGGATTTTTCTGAGCTCCGAGCTATTTTCGACATTTTTGTATGATCTGAATCTTTATATTAGTACCTAATTTTTTCTTCCCTTGTTTTTTAATTGAAGATGTCGATCTCCCGATTCCAACGGACATTTTTGCGGATTTTTCTTAGATCGGTGCTATTTTTGTACATTTTTTGGAAGTGATTGATCTTTTTATTAAATAATATGAATTTTGTCCTAATTTTGTTTTCACTTATTTTTAAGTTAAAGATGTCGATCTCCCTTTTCTAACGGATATTTTTGCGGATTATTCCGCTCTCAGGGCTATTTTCTAAATTTTCTAGAAGATATAGATCTTTTTAATAAATTATATGATTTTGGCCTAAGTTTGTCTTCTCTTATTTTTCAGTTCAAGATGGCGATCTCCCGGTTCCAACAGACATTTTTGCGGATTTTTATGAGCTCGGTGTTATTTTCTACATTTTATGGAGGATATGGAACTTTTGATTAACTGATATGATTTTTATAGCCTATGTTTTTCTTTTCTTATTTTTTTAGTTGACGATGGCGATCAACCGGTTCAACGGATATTTTTTCTGACTTTTCTTCTCTTGGGGCAATTTTTCTACATTTTCTGGAAGATATGGACCTTTTAATTAAATGTTATGATTATTTGGCCTAATTTTGTTTTCTCTTTTTTTAGTTGAAGATGGCTATCTCCCGGTTCCAACGGACATTTGATCGGATTTTTCTATGCTACAGGATATTTTCAACATTTTCTATAAGATATGGACCTTTTTATTAAATGATATTATTTTTATAGCCTAATTTTGTCTTCTCTTTTTTTAAATTGATGATGGCCACCTCACGGTTCAAACGGACATTTTTGCAGATTTTTCTGATTTAGAGGTTATTTTACTACATTTTATGGAAGATATGGATCATTTTATAAAATGATACGAACTTTTGGCCTAATTTTATTTTCACTTATTTTTTTAATTGATGGTGGCGATCTCCCAATTCCATCGGTCATTTTAATGGATTGTTCAATATCGAGGCTATTTTCTATATTTTTCTAGAAGATATGGATCTTTTTATTAAATCATTATATTTATTTGCCTAATTTTGGCTTTTCTTATTTTTCAGATGAAGACGACGATCTCCCGGTTCCAACGGACATATTTGTGGATTTTCTGAGCTACATGCTATTTTCTACATTTTATGTAAGATATGTATGTTTATATTAAATGATATGATTTTATAGCCTAATTTTGTCTTCTATTATTTTGCCGTTTAAGATGGGGATCTCCCGGTTCAAATGGACATTTTTTGTGTATTTTACTTAGCTCGGAGCTGTTTTCTTTATTTTTGGGAAGACATGGATCTTTTATTAAATGATATGATTTTGGCATAATTTTTTCATCGATTATTTTTCAGTTGTAGTGGCTATTTCTTTGTTCTAACAGACATTTTGTCGATTTTTCTGAACTCTGGTCTATTCCTGCAATTTCTGCAAAATGTGGAATTTTTTACTTAATGATATCATTTTGACCTAATTTTCTCTTCTCTTATTTTTTTCAGATGAAGATGTCGATATCCCTGTTGCAACAGACATTTTTGCGGTTTTTTCTGTGCTCGGAGCTATTTTCCATATTTTATGAAAGATATGGATCTTTGTCTTCTCTTATTTTTCAGTTGAAGATGGCAATCTCCAGTTTCCTAAGGACATTTTTGCGAATTTTTCTGAGCTCGGTGCCATTTTGATATATTTAATTTAGGAAATGATTCTTTTTATTAAATGAGTATTTTTATAGCCTAAGTTTGTGATACGACTATTTTGGAGAAGCCCAAGAGCAAGAGGCCCGAGCCCAAACCAAGGGCGGGAGGCCCACGAATGGGGTTGGCCCAATCGACGAGGCCCACGAAAGGACTCAGAGTTAGACCGACCGCTACCCGACATATGCACGATTAGCTCGTGCTCATAGGAGATAACTGTTCCCCTAAAATCGTGGAGCCTTAATGACCATTAAAGAGCCCACTAATCGATTCCCCCACGACGCACGCAGGCACCTCTATGGAGACGGATCGCGGGGGCGTGAGTGGGGAGCAGTCAGGGGACGTGGATTGGGGGCAATCGTGGGCCAAACCCTATAAAGGGACTACAGTGGCAACCGAGAGGAGGATCGAATCCCCGATATCGACAACGGAGGTATTCCATTAATCGACCTTGCTTTCCCATTATCTCCCCTCCAACAGCTCAGTCCGAGGATACGTGTGATGGCCTCTTTTCGAGCCGTGCCGATCCCACCAAGCATTACTCAAATCCATTCTGACTTAGGCATCGGAGGGGACTTGGCCGGAACAAAGGTTCGCCCCCCCTGACGAGTTTCTTCGTCTGTCTAGGAAGAAGCAGAACCGAGGTGCCGAGGCTACCCCTTAACGCGGAACGAGCCCGCTCGCCACTAGCGAGTGCTTACTGAGACAGAGTGATAATCAGTGTGCCAAGGATACCCCTCGGCACTTGATTGGCCGAGGCTGAGTATTCACCTAGGTGCCCAGGCTACCCCTCCATACCCCGCCGATCGAGGACCTCATCCCTTTAAGCGACCCGTTACCCGTGCCGAAGAGGGGCTCCGTGCAATCACCGCCAAGGACACGCACGTTCGGAAGAACCAAGGGATCCCAACCGACCCCTTGACCACGCTGAACGTCAAGTCGTCGGTCAACAATTCTGTGGTGAGAAAACACCCGTAAATATCTGTCGACGTCTGTGGGAACCGAACAAAGCCCATGTCAAACCACCGGAATGGAACCAGTCTGCAACTGCTCGGGGCGCATGCCCCCCATCCATGAGGATGGTGATTACATCCCTCCCGAGAACCATTACAGCCACACCACCGAGGGAACAGGCGACTCCCGATCGGTAACCCAAGAGCAGCTCCGTCTCTTCGCCCAGGAAACCAATGCCAACCTCCAGACGTTGGTCGCCACGATTTAACAGCTCGTCGGTAACCCATCCATCCAGCGAGATGGGACGGCAATGGCCCACCAGCAGGGAGGGGACCGCCAGCCTATACGGTCCGCCATGGTCACCGACCACGGGGATGGAGCAACCAACCCGGAACGGAAATTCACCATACCGGGCTTCGTCTCGGTGCGATACCCCACTCCCACCTTGCCTCATGAGGGAGATGGGATGGGCCTCGAGCAAGCTAAGGGTGAATCAGTTACCGCCTCGTCTCGGTGACCAGGCTCGACAAATCGGCAACCGACCGATCATTGAGCCTCGGGGGACCGACCCCGTTGGAGCGAAAGTCCCCGATGAGTAAGGCTGGATAAACGAGAATACCGGAGAGAGAAGAGGAACGCCTGCCGATCAACTCATGCCCCCAGCTTGGTAGAGACCCAGGCTAGCCCCGGTGTGACCCTGCTTACTCACCACGATCGGGTAACCACTGTGTGAGAACAGGAGGGCGCCCGGGGGGTGCCAGAGGCAACCATTGTCCGTTAACCCGAAGGATAACTGAGACACGGGTACCCTCTAAATTCAAGATACCGAAGCTGGAGAAGTATGACGGCACGGGCGATTCAGAAGACCACATAATGGACTATGAGGGGGTCATGGTGTTCCAAGGGGCCGACGACACCCTACTCTGCAGAGGATTTTATTCCACCCTCCGGAGAACAGCCCGGAGTTGACCATAGTCTCCCCAACCGTTCCATTGACAGCTTCGAGGTCCTCTCCTAGTAGTTCTGCAAACAATTCATGGCCGGGCGTCAGGTAAAACCGGACTCAGAATTCCTGTTCAATGTGATGCAGGGTCCAAGAGAAACCCGGAGACACTACATGCGTCGCTTCAACGCGGAGTGACTGAACGTGGAGAGCTGTCCCGAGCTGGTCGTCAAGACGGCCCTGAAGAAAGGGCTCCGGCATAGGGGCCTGAAAAAATCACTGCACAATGATCCTTCGAAAGACCTCGCTGGCGTCATAGCCCGGGCGGAACGCTACATGCTGACAGAAGAGGCGCTAGCCGTGGATGACGAAAGTCACCCAATGGGGGCCAGACAGGGATCCAAGTGCAGCGAGAGCGAGCGCCTTCAGCCCTAACGATCATCGGCAGGAGAAGAGGGCCAAAGGAAAACAGCACAGGGAGGAGCCACGACCCTCCAAGCTGAACACCGCCCCGGATGTCTTCCTCGCGCACGCCCAAAAGGAGGGGCGCATGGCAGGCCGCCTCTGAGGATGAAGAGAGACGGAAGGGACGAGGAGAAATATTGCCAGTATCACAAGGACAATGGCCACGACACCGACGACTGTTGGCATCTAAATAAGGATATAGAGAAGCTGGTCAGCCGGGGCCACTTGAAGAACTTCACCGACGACTCAGCCCCTGCCCCCAGGGAAGGGACATCCAAGCAATTGGACAAGGGGAAGAAGGTGAATGTGGTCCAGGCGGCCATGCACATCATCGAGTGAGCGGACGGGACGATCAGTCGTCGCCTAGCCTTGGCAAGGCTAGCTTGCCCTTGCCTCCTCCGTTTTCAGTTTTCCTCCAAATGTACACCCGGGTTCAAGGAATAAAAAGAGAACCATGTTAGTACAGCTCTATTTCTCTCACTTTATTTGGCTGGGCGATCGATTACAGAGCAGGCGAAAAATCACCCCCGGAGAGAATAACGACACGATCAACCGTAAGGCTGGGGGAACTCTCCCAGTAGACCGATCACCGAGCCCGTCCGTAAGGCTGGGGGAAACTCTCCCAGCAAGCGGGACAACCGGTTGGTCATAAGCCAAGAGGTACCTCCTCCCGCTGACCAGCCGACCCGATCGACCGTAAAGCTGGGGCAAACTCCCCCAGCAGGCCAATCACCGAGCTCGTCCATAAGGCTGGTGTAACCCCCCAGCAGGCGGGACAATCGGTTGGTCATAAGCCGTGGGGTAGCTCCCCCCACTGACCAACCGACCCGATCGACCGTAAGGCTGGGGGCAACTCCCCCAGTAGGTCGATCATCGAGGCCGTCCATAAGGCTGGGTGCAACTCCCCCAGCAATCGAGACAATCGGTTGGTCATAAGCCGAGGGGTAGCTCTCCCCGCTGACCAGCTGACCCGATCGACCGTAAGGCTGGGGCAACTCCTCCAATAGGCCGATCACTGCACCCGTCTGTAAGGCTGGGGGCAACTCCCCCAGCAGGCAGGACAATCAGATGGTTATAAGCCGAGGGGTAGCTTCCCCCCGTTGACCAGTCGACCCGAACACCCGTAAGGCTGGGGGTAACTCCCCAAGCGGAAAGATCAACATGGCCAGCTATAAAGCTGGGGGCAACTCCCCCAGCGGGTCAGAACATCGGGTGGGTGTAAGCCTGGGGATAACACCCCCAGCAGCGCGGACGATCCGATTACCGAGGGGCTGGGGCGATTCCCCCGGGAGGCTGATCTCCTGACTGACTATAAGACTGATGGCAAGCCCACAGTTCACAAGGCGGTCACCCGACTGGCCTAAGGATCACAAAGGAGTGGAAAGCCACAGCAGGTCGGCCGAGAACACCTCCATGGCCCTAATCTATCGGACCGATTGACACAAAATCCCGAGGATCCTTCACACTCACAATGAATAATGAAGGGATATCAGTGGATCACCTCCCCAACCGGGTTGAAAGCAACAGCGGCTCAAAAATACCAAGGGCATCCCTCCTATACGAAGTAGCTCTGCCAGTAGAATGCCCAGACAACAAGGAAAATGGTGAAAGATACATGAACCAACAAAAAGGCTTTATACATTACACCCAAAAATTGTTTGGTACAAGACA
This sequence comes from Scilla litardierei, assembly GCA_030789695.1. Classification (NCBI taxonomy): domain Eukaryota; kingdom Viridiplantae; phylum Streptophyta; class Magnoliopsida; order Asparagales; family Asparagaceae; genus Scilla; species Scilla litardierei. Next base: position 84,457 of record JAULAV010008641.1, read on the forward strand.
AGGGATGGAGAGGGGAGTAAAAAGGTAGAAATGTCTCCTAGGGCCCCAGGGCCCTGGAGGAGGCATCCTCTGGCACCTCGCCTTGCTCGGAGCGAGGACGGTCGTCAGGACCTGGCGGAGGTCGGAGATGCCACAATCAGACGCACTCCTCGAACCTCTGGAAAGAGTCACAGAGGACCTCCACGATCCTGGGGGTCAAAAGGTGCTCGTAGGTGCCGAAGGCGTCCCTGAGGGCCTCCGCAATCCGCGGCCTTAAGACCTCCTCGTATCCTCTCTCCACTTCCTCGACGAGCTGGGCAGGGTGCGTGGCCTACGCCTCACGCAGGGCCCCTAGCTCGTTCCAGAGGTTGCCCCTATCTCGAAGGACCGCTTCTTCCGCCTTCAGGGCCGATTGTCGAGAATCGACCAGTGCCCCCTGCAGGTCCAGCACCTCAGCGACGAGCTCGTTGACCTGACGCCGCAGGTGCCAAGCTTCCATGTGGGCTTCCTCAGTCGCCACCTCGGTCGCTCCAGACTTCAAGCGCTCCCATGCCAGAGACTCCTCGAGGTTGGATGCCTGGGCCGCCCGGCGCTGCACCTCAATGCCATCGCAGTGGCCTGCAAGATGAAATAGTTGATCTAGAGGAATCGAAAGGCAGGTTTGAAAGTAGCAGAGCGACCAACCTATTGAAGTTGCCAGACTAAAGAGTCCGTCAATCGGTTGGAGGGGGCCCTCTCCAGGAGAGAGCATTCCCTCGGAAGGACGGAGCTCTGTGCCAGCTGGGTGGTCGTAGCTCGGTTGACAAATACCGAGTCCCTGAGCATAACCTCGGGGCCCGTCGGGAGGTTCACCAGTGCATCACCAGCCCCCACCAAGGACGGCTCGACCGAGTCAACGGGGGTGGCCACCAGGGCCAGCGGGAGGGTTTCACCCGAGGCGACCGACGCCCCGGGAGCCACAGAAGGGTGGACTTCCCCTGTTTCCTTCTTCCTCTTCTTCTTGCTAGGTCCCAAGGAATTTGGAGGGGAACGCTTCTGCCCCACGCTGCGATCGCCCGTAGGCACGCGTGGTGCCGGGCCGGCGCCCCCGTTGCCTCCCTCGGCATAGACAGAGCGGGGAGGTTCGACGGCCGTAACCTCCACTATGGGGGGATCCATCACAACTGGGGCGAACGGTGTGGCTGTGACCATGGGCTCCAGCCTTCTCACCGCTGGATCATCCTGACGCACCTCCTCCTCCACCGTACAGCGGGGCGCCTGGCCTGAAGGGTTCCCTCGGCTTCTACTCGATCCCCGGCGGATGAGCTCGTCGACATTGCGGCTGAATTCTCAGCCTGCCATCTCTGTAGAAGGAAATAGGATCAGGGTAAACAAAAGGGAAAGGGGAAAGATAAAGAAGCACCTACCGGGGAACCACATGACGGTCTTAAGAAGAATGTCGTCCAGCAGGGGCCAGACCGACCTCTCCTCTAAGGGAAAAGAAGACAAAAGCTGGACGGCAGCCTGATCGGCCTCGGAGAGGGTCAACATCAATTCATACTGACATAGCCCTTCCCAACCAGTCAGGATCCCTAGGGAAAACAACGAAAACAAAGCTCGAGCTCCAGTCTCCCACCCAATGGGGCAGACCGAGCAAGCACTACCTCCCTGTGCGGGCCCGGAGGTGCTGCCACGACCCTCGACTGACCGTCTGGACCCAAAAATAATGGAAGAGAAGGGGAAGGGACGGCTCCAAGCCATGGACGTGACAGATCATGATGAACCCAACCAACACCGTGATGTAGTACGGGGTCAGCTGGCATAGGGCCACCATTAAGAACTCAATGACCTGGATGATGAAAAGACAAAGGGGGAAGCGGAGTCCCAGGCGAAACATCTCGACGTAGACACCAACCTCCCTGCTCCATGGAAAGCAAATCTGTTCGTCGCTAAAATGGATTCGGACGTCGTACGGGTGGCACAGATACTTCTCCCGGATCTCCTTAACCTTCGAGAAGGGGACCATGGACGACGACCCGAGGATCACCGGGGGAACGTCGAACCTCTCAGCAGCCCAAGCCACATCATCGCCGATAGGATCCACAAAGATCAAACCCTTCCCCTTGTCCTGAACGGGGCGTGTCACTGAGGGGACGCCTGGCCTCGAAGACGTGGGGTCGCCAGACCCGGGCGCCGGAGGGTCCCCTGACCCTGACGCAGAACCACCTATTCTAAGAGCAGCCATGGGACGAATTGAATGGGGCAAAGGAAGAAAGTTACCTTGGAAGGAATCCGAAGGAAGAAAAGACGAAGGAGGGTTCGAAGGAGCTTGCAAGACCAGAATCAGGAAGAAAGGTGCGAAAGAATCGAAACTCGGAAGGTCGACAACCTTATATTGAGGGCAATCTCAAAATCAAGACCGTCCGAAGAGGAGAACATGGCAGCATCTGAACGCCGACGGCGATTCAAATCCCACACCAAGAAAAGTTCAAATGGGCCGCGTCATGATGGCCTCCATTTAATGGATTGGCCTCGACTGACGTGCCTGTCAAAATCCATAAGAGTCATATCATTCGAACCGAATAGGCAGAATCCGAACAGCTCAAACGATGGGGACACTTGATACGACTATTTTGGAGAAGCCCAAGAGCTAGAGGCCTGAGCCCAAACTAAGGGCGGAAGGCCCATGAATGGGGTTGGCCCAACCGACAAGGCCCACGAAAGGACTCAGAGTCAGACCGACCGCTACCTGGCATATGCACGATTAGCCAGTGCTCATAGGAGATAACCGTTTCCCTAAAAGCGTGGCGCCTTAATGACCATTAAGGAGCCCACTAATCGATTCCCCCACGATGCACGCAGGCGCCTCTATGGAGGTGGATCGCGGTGGGCGTGAGTGGGGAGCAGTCATGGGACGTGGATTGGGGGTAATCGTGGGCCAAACCTTATAAAGGGACTACAGAGGCAACCGAGAGGAGGATCGAATCCCTGATATCGACAACGGAGGTATTCCATTAACCGACCTTGCTTTCCCATTATCTCCCCTCCCACCGCTCAGTCTGAGGATACGTGTGCTGGCCTCTTTTCGATCCGTACCGATCCCGCCGAGCATTACTCAGATCCGTTCTGACTTAGGCATCGGAGGGGACTTGGCCGGAACCAAGGTCCGGCCCCCCTGACGAGTTTCTTTGTCTATCCAGGAAGAAGCGTAACCGAGGCCGAGGCTACCCCTCAGCGCAGAACGAGCCCGCTCGCCACTAACGAGCGCTGACTGAGACCAAGTGATAACCAGGGTGCCGAGGCTACCCCTTGGAACTTGATTGGCCGAGGCCGAGCGTTCACCTAGGTGCCGAGGCTACCCCTCTGCACGCGCCGACTGAGGCCCTCATCCCTTCAAGCGACCCGTTTCTCGTGCCAAAGAGGGGCTCTGCGCAATCACCGCCAAGGACATGCACGTTCGAAAGAACCAAGGGATCCCAACCGACCCCTTGACCACGTTGACCGTCAAGTCGTCGGTCAACGATTCTGTGGTGAGAAAACACCCGTAAACAGTTTGTATTCTCTTATTTTTTAGTTGAAGATGCCGACCTCTTGGTTCTAACGGACATTTTTGTGGATATTTCTGAACTCAAGCCTATTTTCAATATTTTCTTGAAGATATGGATCTTTTTATTAAATAATATGATTTTTGGTCCTAATTTTGTCTTCTCTTATTTTTTTCGTTGAATATGTCGATCTCCCGGTTCTAACAGACCTTTTTGTGAATTTTTCATAGCTCCGTGCAATTGTCCACATTTTCTGTAAGACATCGATATTTATATTAAAGGATATAATTTTATAGCCTAATTTGTCTTCTCTTATTTTTCAATTGAAGATGGCGATCTTCCGGTTCCAATAGAAATATTTGCGGATTTTCTTAAATATGACTATTTTCTACATTGTCTAAAAGATATGGATCATTTTATTAAATGATATGATGTTTTGGCCTTATTTTGTCTTCTCTTTTTTTGTTGAAGATGGCGAGCTCCTGGTTCCAACGGATATTTTTGCGGATTTTTCTGATCTCGAGACAATTTTCTACTGTTTCTTGAAGATATGTGCTTTTTAAAATGATTTGATTTTTATCCCCTAATTTTGTTTTCTCTAATTTTTTTAGTTTAAAATTTTCAATTTCCCGGTTCCAACAGAATTTTTTTGCGGATTTTTTCTGAACTTCTTGCTATTTTCTACATTTTCTGTAAGGTATGAATCTTTATATTAAATGATATGATTTTTATGGCCTAATTTTGTCTCCTCCTATTTTTTCGTTGAAGATGGCAACTCCCGGTTACAACAGACATTTTTACAGATTTTTTGAGCAAAGAGCTATTTTCTATATTTTCTGTAAGATATGAATCTTTATATTGAATGATATGATTTTTTATAAGCTAATTTTATCTTCTCTTATTTTTCAGTTAAGATGGTAATCTCCCAATTCCAATGGACATTTTTACGTATTTTTCTGAGCTTGGGGCTATTTTTCTAAATTTTCGGGGAGATACACATCTTTTATTAAATGACAAGATTTTTTGACCTAAATATATATTCTCTCTTTTTTCAATTGTAGATGGCGATATCCCGATTCCAACGGACATTTTTTATTTTTTTTCCGAACTCAGGGTTATTTTTCTACATTATCTGGAAGATATGATTTTTGACTTAATTTTATCTTCATTTATTTTTTCGTTAAAGATGGCGATCTCCCGGTTCTAGCAGACATTCTTAACAGATATTTCTGATCTCCGGGCTATTTTTAATATTACCTATATGATATGAATCTTTATATTAAATGATATGATTTTTATAGCGTAAGGTAGTCTTCCCTTATTTTTCAGGTGAAGATGGTGATCTCCTGGTTCCAAAGGCTATTTTAGGGATTTTTGGCCTCGGGGCTTATTTTCTACATTTTCTGGAAGAAATGTTTCTTTTTTATTAAATGATATGATTTTTTAGCCTAATTTTGTCTTCGTTTATTGTTCAGATGATGATGGCGATCTCCCGGTTCCAACGGATATTTTTGTGGATTTTTTTGATCTATGGGGTATTTTCTATATTTTCTGTAAGAGAAGTATGTTTATATTAAATGATTGGATTTTATAGCCTAATTTTGTTCTTTTAAAGATGGCAATCTCCCGGTTACAATGGAAATTTTTACTGAATTTTCTGAGCTCAGTGTTATTTTCTTCATTTTATTGAATATTGGGATATTTTTATCAAATGATATGCTTTTTATTGTTTAATTTTATCTTCTCTTATTTTTCAGTTGAAGATGGCGATCTTTTGATTCCAACGGACATTTTTACAGCTCTTTCTGAGCTCGGGGCTATTTTTCTACATTTTCTCGAAAAAATGTATCTTTTTATTAAATGATAGGATTTTGGCCTAATTTTGTCTTCTCTTATTTTTTTCCGTTGAATATGGCGATCTCCCAGTTTCAACGGATATTTTTGCAGGATTTTTCTGAGATCTGTGCTATTTTCTACATTTTCTGTAAGATATGAATCTTTATATTACATCTTATGATATTTATAGCCTAATTTTGTCTTGTTTTATTTTTTTAGTTGAAGATGGCGATCTCCTGGTTCCAACAGATACTTTTAGATATTTTCTGAGTTCAGGGCTATTTTCTACATTTTATTGGGGACATGGATCTTTTTATTAAATGATATGATTATTATAGCGTAAGTTTGTCTTCTTTTATTTTTCAGTTAAAGATGATGATTTCAACAGACATTTTATGGATCTTTTTATTCAATTATATGATTTGCATAGACTAAGTTTATCTTCTCTTATTTTTCAGTTGAAAATGGTGATCTCCCGGTTCCAACGGACATTTTTGTATATTTTTCCGACCGCGAGACTATTTTCTACATTTTCTTAAAGACAATAATCTTTTTATTAAACAATATGATTTTTGGCATAATTTTGTCTTCTCTTATTTTTCAGTTGAAGATAGCTATTCCCCGATTCCAACAGAAATTTTTGCAGCTTTTTTTGAGCTCGGAGCAATTTTCTACATTTTAAGAAATAAATGGATCTTTTCATTAAATGATATTATTTCTATAGCATAAGTTTATCTTCTATTATTTTTCAGTTGAAGATCGCGATTTCCTGGTTTTTGCGAATATTTTTAGCTCGAGTCTGTTTTCTACCTTTTCTGGAAGATATGGATCTTTTGATTAAAAGGTTTTATTTTTTATCCTAATTTTGTCTTCTCTTATTTTCCAGTTGAAGATTGCGATCTCCCGGTTTCATATCATTTAATCCAACAGACATTTTGATGGTTTTCCTGAACTTCTGTCCATTTTCTAAATTTTCTGAAAGATATGAATCTTTATATTAAATGATATGATTTTTATAACGTAATTTTACCTTTTCTCATCTTTTAAGTTGACGATGGCGATCTTCCAGTTCCAACGGACATTGTGGATTTTTCTGAGCTCGTGGTTATTTTCTGCGTTTTCTGACAGACAGATATTTTTATTAAATGATATGATTTATTGGGCCTAATTTTGTCTTCTTGAAATTTTCAGTTTAAATGGCGATCTCCTGATTTCAACATACATTTTTGCGGATTTTTCTTAGCTCTAGGCTAATTTCAATATTTAAATGGATCGTTTTATTAAATGATATGATTTTTGGCTTACTTTTGTCTTCTCCTATTTTCTTATTACAGATGGCGATCTTCTGGTTCCAACAGATATTTTTGCATATTTTTCCAAGGTACGAGCTTTTTTGACATTTTTTAGAAAATATGGATCTTTATTTTAAATGATATAATTTTTAAGGTCAAATTTCGTCTTCTCTTATTTTTCGGTTGAAAATGGCGATCTCCCGGTTCCAACGGATATTTTGCGGATTTTTGTGTGTTCCGGGCTATTTTTCTGGACTCTGGTCTATTTTCTGTATTTTCTGGAAGATATGGATCTTTTAATTAATGACATCATTTTGGCCTAATTTTGTCTTCTCTTATTTTTTCAGTTAAGGATGGCGGTCTTCCTGTACCGACGAACATTTTTGCGGATTTTATTATGCTCGAAGCTATTTTCAACATTTTATTAAAGATAAGGATTTTTTGGCTAACTTTGTCTTCTCTTATTTTCCAGTTGAAAATGGCGATCTCCCGGTTCCAACAGACAATTATGCGGATTTTTCTGAGTTTCTACATTTTCTGGAAGTTGTATATCTTTTTATTAAATGCTATGATTTTTGGCCTATTTTTGTCTTCTCTTATTTTCTCAGTTGAAAATGGCGACCTTCCTGTTCCAACGGACATTTTTGCGGTTTTTTCTGAGCTCCTGACAAATTTCTTCATTTTTTGTAAGATATGAATCATTATATTAATTGATATGATTTGTATAGCCTAATGTTTGTCTTCTCTTATTTTGCAGTTTAAAATGATGATCTCTCGGTTCAAACTGACATTTTTGTATATTTTACTTAGCTCGGAGCTATTTTCTAAATTTTCTAGAAATATGGATCTTTTATTAAATGATATGATTTTTGGCATAATTTTTGTCTTCTCTTATTTTTCTGTTGAATATGGCTATCTCTAAGTTCCAACAGACATTTTGTTGATTTTTCTCAACTCGTGCTATTTTCTTCATTTTCTGCAAGATATGACTCTTTTTATTAAATGATATCATTTTGGCCTAATTTTGTCTTCTCTTACTTTTCAGTTGAAGATGGCAATCTCCCTTTTGCACATACATTTTTGCGGATTTTTTGTGCTCGGAGATTTTTTCTACATTTTATTAAAGAAATGGATCTTTTTATTAAATAATATGATTTTAGCCTAATATTGTATCCTCTAATTTTTTTAGTTGAAGTTGGAGATCTCCCAGCTCAAACGGACATTTTTTTGGATTTTTCTGAGCTCGAGACTATTTTTCTACATTTTCTAAAAGTTATGGATCTTTTATTAAATAATATGATTTTTGGCCTAATTTTTTCTTCCCTTATTTTTCTGTTGAATATAGTGATCGTCCAGTTCCAAAGGACATTTTTGTATATCATTCTGACATCAAGACTATTTTCTGAATTTTCTGAAAGATATGCATCATTTTATTAAATAATATTATTTTGACCTAATTTTGTCTTCTCTTATTTTTTCAGTTGAAGATAGCGATTTGCCGATTCCAGAAGACATTTTGGCAGATTATTCTGGCCTCGGGGATATTTTCTAAATTTTCTAAAAGATATGCATCTTTTTATTAAATGAAAGATTTTTGGCCTAATTTTGTCTTAACTTATTGTTCAGTTGAAGATGGCGATCTGCCGGTTCCAACGGACATTTTTGCAGATTTTTTACAGCTCGGTGCTATTTTCTACATTTTATGTAAGATATGGATCTTTTTATTTAATGATATGATTTATATATCCTACTTTATTTTCTATTATTTTTTCTGTTGAATATGGCTATCTACCGGTTCCAATAGACATTTTTACTAATTTTCCTAGTTTCGGGCTATTTTCTAAATTTTCTGGAAGATATATATCTTTCTATTAAGGCTTAATTTCGGAAAACTATCTCATACTTTCTTCGAATTCCAAAAAAATACCTCTGATTTTGATATAATCGCAAAACTACCTCATACTTTTCAGGCTTCGATAAACTTCCTCATACTTTGGTTTCGTAGAACTACCTCATTCGTTGTTTAATTTCGTAGAACACCCTCATATTTTGGTTTAATTTCATAGAACTACCTCATAGTGTGATATATGTAGGATGGTGGAAGAGGGAGGAGGGCGACGGTGGGGGGGAAGTGGTGGACGAGTGCGGTAGTGGGGAAAGGGGGGCAGGGGTGGGGGCGCTATGGTGGAGGGAGGGGGAGGGGGAGGGAAGGAGGGTGGCAGTGGGTGGAAGAGGGATGGGCGGCGGTGGGTGAAAGGGGCATGTGCATCGATGGATGTAGGGCGAATGGTGGCGGTGAGGGGAGGACGGTGAGGAGAGTGGGGGGAGGGCGACGATGGGTGCAATGGGGATGGGCGGCGATGGATAAAGGGAGCTTATATATACCTAAAAAGTATGAGATGGTTTTGCGAGTATATCAAAATAAGAGGTATTTTTTTGGAATTCAGCGAAAGTATGAGGTAGTTTTCCGAAATTAAGCATTTTATTAAATGATATGATTTTTTGGCCTAATTTTGTCTTCTCTTAGTTTTTTTTATTTAATATGGCGTTCTCCCGGTTCCAACGGACATTTTTTCGGATTTTTTGACCTAGAGTCTATTTTCTACATTTTCTGGAATTATGGATCTTTTTAGTAAATAATATGAATTTTTGGCCTAATGTTTTCTTCTCATATTTTTCAAATGAAGATGTCGATCTCCCGGTTCCAACTGATATTTTTGTGGATTTTTCTGAGCTCGTGACTATTTTTCTACATTTTGTGGAAAATCTGAATCATTTTATTAAATGATATGATATTTTTGCCTAATTTTGTATTCTCTTATTTTTTTAGTTGCAGATGTTGTTCTCTCGGTTCCAACGGATATTTTTGCGGATTTTTGTGACTAGAGGCTATTTTCTACATTTTTTGGAAGATATGGATCTTTTTATTATATAATTTGATTTTAAGCCTAATTTTGCTTTCTCTTATTTTTTAGATTAAGATGGCGATCTCCAGGTTCCAACTGCCATTTTTGCAGTTTTTTCTAAGCTCCTAGCTATTTTCTAAATTTTCTGTAAGATATGTATCTTTAAATTAAAACATATGTTTCATAGCCTAATTTTGTCTTCTCTTATTTTTCAGTTGAAGATGGTGATCTTCTGGTTCAAACAAATATTTTACAGATTAGTTAGCTCAGAGCTATTTTCTGTATTTTCTAAAAGATATGGATCTTTTTATTAAATGATATGATTTTTTGCCTAATTTTGTATTCTCTTATTTTTTAGTTGAAGATATCTATCTCTCTGTTCCAATAGACATTTTGCGGATTTTTATGTGCTCGTTGCTATTTTCTGTATTTTTTTGAAGATATGGATCTTTTTATTAAATGATATCATTTTGGCCTAATTTTATCTTCTCTTAATTTTTAAGTTGAAGATGGAGATCTCCATGTTCCAATGGACATTTTGGGACTTTTCTGTGCTCGAGGCTATTTTCTATATTTTATTGAAGATATGGATCATTTTATTAAATGATATGATTTTTAGCCTAATTATGTCTTCTCGTTTTTTCAGTTGAAGATAGCGATCTCCCGGTTCCAATGGATATTTTTATTGGTTTTTCTGAGCTCGGTCTATTTTTCTACATTTTCAGGAAGTTATGGATCTTTTTATTAAATGATATGATTTTTTGGCTAAATTTGTTTTCTCCTATTTTTCAGTTGAAGATGGCGATCTCCCGGTTCCTACTGACATTTTTGCTGATTATTCTCACATCGGGCTATTTTCTAAATTTTCTGGAAGATATGGATATTTTTATTACATGATAACATTTTGGCCTAATTTGTCTACTCTTACTTTCAGTTGAAGAAGGCGATCTTCCGGTTCGAACAGAATTTTTTGCGGATTTTTCGAAGCTTGATGCTATTTTTATACATTTTGAGGAAGGTATAGATTTTTGATTAAATGATATGATTTTTATATTCTACGTTTTCCTCCTCTTATTTTTTCAATTGACTATTGCAATCTACTGGTTCCAGTGGATATTTTTACTAATTTTTGTTAGCTTGTGTCTATTATTTTATTGAAGATATGGATCATTTTATTAAATGATATGATTTTCTGGCCTAATGTTGTCTTATCTTATTTTTAGTTGAAGATGGCATTCTCCCGGTTCCAATGGAGATTTATGCGGATTTTTTACCTAGATGCTATTTTCTACATTTTCTAGAAGATATGTATCTTTTTATTAAATAATATTTTCTTTTGACCAAATTTTGTTTTCTCACGAAGATGTCAATCTCTCGTGTCCAACGGATATTTTTGTAGATTTTTCTGAGCTTCGGGCTATTTTCTACATTTTCTGTAAGATGTGCATAGTTAGATTAAATGATATGATTTTATAGCCTAATTTTATCTTCTCTTATTTTTCAGTTGACGATGGCAATCTCCCGGTTCCAACAGACATTTTTGCGGATTTTTCTGAGCTTGGTGCTATTTTCTACATTTTATGAAGATATGGCTCTTTTTATTAAATGATATGGTTTTCGTAGCCTAATTTTGTCTTCCCTTATTTTTCAGTTGAAGATGGCGATCTCCTGCTTTCCACATACATTTTTTTGGATTTTTCTGAGCTCCGGACAGTTTTTCTACATTTTCATGAAATTATGTATGTTTTTATTAAATGATATGATTTTTTTTGCCTAATTTTCTCTTTTCTTATTTTTCAGTTGAAGTGGGGATCTCCAGGTTCCAACGGACATTTTTAAGGAGTATTCTGACATCGTATCTATTTTCTAAATTTTCTGAAAGATATGGATCTATTGGTTAAATGATATGATTTTTAGCCTTATTTTGTCTTCTCTTATTTTTCAGTTGAAGATGGCGATCTCTCGGTTCTAACGGATATTTTTGCAGATTTTTCTGGGCTCGGTGCAATTTTTTAATTTATGGAAGATATTGGTCTTTTTTAAATTATATCATTTTTATATCCTACGTTTGTCTTCTCTTATTTTTTTTAGTTGAAGATGGCGATCTACCGGTTACAACGGACATTTTTGCTGATTTTCCTTAACTTGGGGCTATTTTTCTACATTTTCTAAAAGATATGAATCTTTTCATTAAATAAAATGATTTTTGACCTAATTATTTCTTCACTTTTTTTAGTTTGCGATCTCCCATTTCCAACAAACATTTGTGCGGATTTTTCTGAGCTTCAGGCTATTTTCAACATTTTTTGTAAGATATGGATTTTTTATTAAATGATATGATTTTTGTAGCGTAATTTTATCTTCACTTATTTTTTCCTTTGAAGACAGTGATTTACCGATTCCAATGGATATTTTTGCGGATTTTTCTGAACTCTGTGCTATTTTCTACATTTTCTATAATTTATGGATCTTTATATTAAATGGTATGATTTTATAGCCTGATTTTGTCTTCTCTTATTTTTTAGACGAAGATGGCGATCCCCGGGTTCCAACGGACATTTTTGCAGATTTTTCTGAGCTCCAGACTATTTTCTACATTTTCTGTAAGATATGGATCTTTATATTAAATGATATGATTTTTATAGCCTAATTTTGTCTTCTCTTATTTTTCAATTGAAGGTAGCAATCTCCAGGTTCCAACAGAACTTTTTACCTATTTTCTGTGCTCGAGGTTATTTTCTATAGTTTCAGGAAGATACGGATCTTTATATTAATTCATATGATTTCTTTCAGTTCCAACGGATATTTGTGCGGATTGTTTTGATCTCCGGGCTATTTTATACATTTTCTGTATGATATGGATCTTTATATTAAATGATTTGATTTTTATAGCCTAATTTTTGTCTTCTCTTATTTTTCAGTGGAAAATGGCGATCTCCTGGTTGCAATTGACATTTTATCGATTTTTTTGAGCTCATGACTATTGTTCTACATTTTCGAAAAGTTATGTATCTTTTTCTTAAATGATATGGTTTTTATAGCCTAATTTTGTCTGATCTTACTTTGCAGTTTAAGATGGTGATCTCCCGGATCAAACAGACATTTTTGCAGATTTTACTTAGCTCGGAGCTATCTGGAAGGTAATGTTATTTTTAAATGATTTGATTTTTGGCCTAATTTTGTCTTCTCTTATTTTTTTAGTTGAAAATGGCGATCTACCAATTCAAACATATATTTTTGCAAATTATTATAACCTCAGAGCTATTTTCTAAATTTTAGGCAAGAAATGCATCTTTTTATTAAATAATCTGATTTTTGACCTAATTTTTTTGTCTTCACTTATTTTTCAGCTAAATATGACAATTTGTCGGTTCTAAAAGACATTTTAAAGGATTTTTCGCAGCTCGGTGCCATTTTCTATATTTTATGTATGATATGGATCTTTTTAATAATTGATATGATTTTTATGTCCAGCGTTTGTCTTCTCTTATTTTTTTTCAGTTGAATATGGCTATCTACCGGTTCCTACGAACATTTTACTAATTTTTCTAGTATATGGCTATTTTTCTACATTTTATGGAAGACATGGATCATTTTATTAAATGATATGATTTTTAGCCTAATTTTGTCTTCTCTTATGTTTCAATTAAAATGGTGTTCTCCTGGTTCCAACGAAAATTTTAGCGGATTTGTTTGACCTAGTCTATTTTCTACATTTTCTGGAAGATATGGATCTTTTTAGGGTTATTTAGTACCGACCCCCTGTGTTTTCTCCAAAATTAGTACCACCCCCCTATGGTTTCAATAATTAGTAAGACCCCCCTCTGGCACCTCAAGTTTTTCGCCACAATTAGTATCACCCCCCTGGTGTTTTCTCAAAAATTTGTATCACCCCCCTATGGCAGGTGGGTCTTACTAATTATTGAAACCATAGGGGGGTGGTACTAATTTTTGAGAAAACACAGGGGGTCGGTACTAAATAACCCATCTTTTTAATAAATAATATGATTTTTTGGCCTAATTTTGTATTCTCATATTTTTTTCAGGTGAAGATGGCGATCTACCGGTTCCAACGTACATTTTTGCGGACTTTCCTTTGCTTCGGACTATTTTTCTACATTTTAGTAAGATATGTATTTTTTTATTAAATGATACGATTTTGGGGCTTAATTTTGTCTTCTCTTTTTTCAGTTGAAGATGGCAATCTCCCGGTTCCAACGGACAGTTTTACGGATTTTTCAGAGCTCTGGGTTATTTTCTATACTCTATGAAAGATATGAATCTTTTTATAAAAGGATATGATCTTTTGGCCTAATTTTGTCTTCTCTTATTTTTCAGTTGAAGATGGCGATCCCCCGGTTCCAACAGACATTTTTGTGGATTTTTTTGAGCTTCGACCGATTTTCTACATTTTATGGAACATATGGCTCTTTTTATTAATTGATATGATTTTTATAGACTAAGTTTGTCTTGTCTATTTTTCAGTTTAATATGGCGATCTCCTGTTCCAACGGACATTTCTTCGGATTTTTCTGAGCTGAGGGCTATTTTCTACATTTTATGGATAATACGGATCTTTTTATTTAGTGATATGATTTTATAGATAAGTTTGTCTTCTCTTATTTTTCAGTTGAAGATGGCGATCTCCTGTTTCCAATGGACATTTTTGCGGATTTTTCTGAGCTCGGTGCTATTTTATACAGTTAATTGAGGATATGAAGCTTTTAAATAAATGATGATATTTATAGCCTAAGTGTATCTTCTCTTATTTTTTAGTTGAAAATGGATGATGTGACCTGCCCAATAACTTACAAAATGAAGACCTAATTCTAAGTGAAGGACCAATAACAAGAGGAATGCTGAAAAGAATGCAAAATGCAATTGGAGCACAAGTAGAAGCATTGCTGATCCAAGAAAGTTGTGCCCACAAAGAGGCCTTAGTCTAGCTAATCCAAGCCCAAGAAATTAAGGCCATAATTCTAAATGCATTCATGTGGGAAGATCAAGAGTTATGTGGCCATAAATCTGAATGCATTCATGGGGGAAGATTAAGAGTTATGTGGCCATAAATCTGAATGCATTCATGGGTGAAGATCAAGAGTCATTTGCATCCAATAAATCTGAATTAATGGGGGAAGTTAAAGAGTCAAGTGCAACAACCACCTTTAAATCTAAATTCATTGGGAAGCTGAAGAGTCAAGTGCAACAACCACCTTTAAATCTACATTCATTGGGAAGCTGAAGAGTCAAGTGCAAAAACGAGATTTAAATCTAATTTTTTTGGAAAGAGCTAGAACCAAGAAGCATAAACTTATGAATTATAAATGTAATTTTCGTGCATGACATTGAGCTCATAATTTCATGTTGTCATCTTCCCTAGGTCACATTTATGTCTTTTACTTATTCCAGGTCATTATGATGACTAATGGGTTACCAAAAGCCATTAGTGGTCCTTAATTAGAGAGTCTTTTTAGCTTCCAAGCTCTACCTATAAATAGAGCATGTAATCCTTTTGTAACAAGCATGAATCAATCGGATTATCAATTTAGAATTGAATGTTCTTCACAAATTGTGAGAATTGTTATATCTTCTTTAGCTCTTGTGAAACCTTGCCTTTTCAATCTTCATTTTAAGATTGGTGATCCAAATTCGCAAAAGCCCCCAATTCGTGCTTTAACCCAAGTGTGGTGCTGTATGGAGTGGTTAAACTTGTGTTCGTGGTTGGGCAAGTGGTCTAAGTAGCAGATCGTGTTCCTATAACGTTGGTTAGCTATTTGCATTTGTCAGGTGTCACGACCCGCTTCACAAAAATATGGAGGCGAGGCGTGAGTAGGTCCGCACAGACTTAAAGCTGCGAAGCTACAAGCCTGATAAGCGTCAATAAAACTTCAAATGGCATGTCCTTGCAAATGCGATACGAAACAAAGATAATGAGACAAAAGCAATCTCAGAATATCCATACAATAAGTTCCAACATCACAGAAAAGCCACCAGGCTGAAAAGAAAAGAGTCTAAGGCCCAAACATGGCCAATAAAGTACAAGTACAAAGTAAAGGTGTCACGCACCGACAACTAACAACAATCCTAAAACAAAAGGAAAGCTCAGCAAGGTCACTAAGACTGGTCACCGGTGTCCACAAACTCCTCCTTGACAAACATGGGCTCAGGCTCAGCGTCAACAAACACCACGTCCTCGGCAACGGTCTCTGGCTAGGGTATATCATGTGACACCCAAAAGAGCAAGGGACACATGTCAGCAAGTCTACAAGAGACTTGAGCAAGGAAACTGAAAGTAAAGCAAAGCAACCTAGCAGTTCTAGCATGATGCAATGACATGGCAGTTAAAGTATGAGTGCAAAAGGTAAAGTAAAGTACAACAAGCATCTAGCATGGCATGGCAAGAGTAGCAAACTACTAACAATCACAAGTCACGTTTTCATGTCGTGCACATAGTTCACGCCTTACAGCTGAAGTGACTGTACGAGCACACTTCTACGCTGAGTGGTCGCTCAACCCTACCCCTCCACGTGTATCGGGCATTGGCTTTTGACCAACACAAATGGCCCGCTTCTGGATCACGAGCCAAGAAGTGTATTTGGCATAGGGTTGTACCTGTAACACAGGTGCCTAGCCTGAACAAGCAAGTACAAGTATAGTAGCGTGTGCTACGAATGCAACAATCAGATAGGGATGGCATGACATGGCAAGCTGTAATTTAAATGCGTACAAATAAGGAATTTAAACATGGCAGTTACAAATTCATGGATGACATGGCAGCATGAACAAAACAAGTAAAAGGGGTTGGGTCTAGCTTCGTTGTTAAGCTAGATCAAGTGAGATGACGGATCTAGTTTCGTTATCAAACTAGATCAAATATGCGTCTAGGCAGCTATCATTTCACTGCCTAGTCTCTTTTACGCTACGGTACAAAAATGGCCTAAAACATGGCCTAAACAAGCAACGGGCAAGTTTCACTTGCCTGAAAAACAACCAAGTCACGATCCTGCTCAATCAGTCCGAGTCTACCTATGTGTTCAATTCGCAGTCCAGCCTACAGCCTAATTTATTAATCTTGATTAGTGAGTTACAAAATAATCGGAAGCTATGATTTTTAAGTTGATTAATAGGCGTGGTGTGGGGTTCATACGGTTAGAGACTTACCTCAACACGATGCGAGAGCTACTCTGACGTCGGGTAGCGACGTCAGGGGTTGGATTCCGGTTTCGCGATCGGTACGGAACGTCTGGTTCTTTGTCAATAAAATACGTCCACAAATGAGTTCGTAAGTACGGACTAGAATTTTTTAGACAAATCCTAAAACATCTAATGACCCAATTTTAACAATTTTTCTATCCTAAGTTGGGTTTCACAACAATATTAAAGAACGTTAAATAAACTAACTGGTTATCTACATCACGTTGCTAGTATGAAAGTATCCGACATAAATACTAGCAACCTAGTCTAACACGTTAACCAGAAATTGTGTAAACAAGTAATCAGCCCTACGAACAATCTTGTTAACATCAATATTTCACGTCCACTAGCCGATCATCGTTCATTAAGGCTACTAGCTAGCAAGCACCATATCAATAAGTCCGTTCATCAAGTATTTACTGTTCATGACTAATAACAAAAGTTGTAAAATGTGTTATCATGAACGTTACTAACCGTAACGAGGGGGATGATCCCAAGAATCTTCCAGGGGTTGACGCGAGACATCCACGGCTAGCGGGACGTTGTCGTGCACGGGAGAAGGCCGAAACAACGAACGGCAACGACGAGAACATCGTACGTGATGGCAACGACGTTGAGCATCGTTGGGCTGATCGGGGCGGCAAGAATCATCGCTTAGGCATTGTAGGGGCTGCCAGGAAGTTCAGATCAGCAAGGGACGACGAGGAAGCGCCGTGACGATGTCAAAACATTGCTGAAAGAAAAACACTATCGTTGCTTACTGATAGGGGTCGACCGGGGCTGAAACGGCCTGCAATCGGTGGCAAAGTTGAGGGGGCGTGGCTTGTTGACAGGGCAGCGGCTTGTTGACAGGGCAGCGGCCGTTCGTGGGGGGGTTTTCAGTGAGCTTCTGGTCGGAGAGATGCTGACGAGGGTCAGCGATCGCCGGGGAGGGCTGATGCGTGACGAGGGTCGCTGGGCGATGCTGCGCTCGCTGGAGTTGCTGCACCGAGCACTGGGGACGATTCCGGTGAAGAGGGTGGCTAGGGGCGGTGCTGCGCTCGCCGGGGATGCTGCGCCAAGTACTGGGATGATCGGACGAGGAAGGGTCGCCGGAGACGGCACCGGAGATGGGTGGAAGAGGCCAGAGATCGATGTGGGTCGGATGAGGGTGTTGGTGGTGCAAAGAGCTCGCGAAAACAAAAAGAACCCTAGCCTACTGCGAGTTCTAAAAGGCTAACGAAAACTAGGGATTACTTAAAGCAGTAGGGTTTTAAAATATTAGAATAGGGTGTTGAGCAGCTCGTGAACCTATTTGGTTCCAAAGAGTCTCGGTTCTATATTGTTGTGGGGTTCAAAAATGTAGCATGTGAAAGCCTAGTTTTAGGTTAGGGTTTATTATAATAACCCCTCGGGTCTTTATCAATGAGGTGAGGCTGCCATCTCGTGGGGGCTAGGGCTTAGGGTATAATGCTAGGGTTTGATATATAATAGAATTGTTATTATAAACTACCAAACCACACACACACTCTCTCTCTCATGCTGGTGTTCGGCCAATGTGGGGAAAAAGACCAAGTCAAAAACTAGGGAAATTTATTATCATTAAGAAATTATTAGGAATTAAGCTAGGTGAAACTTAGGGCTAAAAATATAATAGGTTGGGCCAAAAAGTGAAAGTAGGTCAAACGAAGCCCAAAAATTACGAAATAAATACTGGGGTAACCGGGACGACGAGAGACAGAAGACAGAGGAGACGGATCACAATTTCGACGACGAGAAACAAAACTAAAAATAAAAAGGCCTCACGACAAAAGTGAAAATCGCGACGCCTCGTCAAATAAGATCAAATCGTGGGAGAACGACCCGTGAAATGATGTTCTAAAATAAATCCACAATTTAATATTCTTCGAGAGGGTCACAACGGCATATCACACTATAGGGTTAAGATACAGACAAGATCTGAAATAAATACGTGCACAAACAAGACTACGTGCACGAAAAGTATACAAAGGATACGGGGTCCAAAAGCGACAGTAATTTCAAGTTGGGCACACGTCGGGGTTGGCTTGCTAAGGATGCAACCAAGGTGCTACGGCCCTAACGACTCAACGACACGACTCCCTCACAAAGCAACAAAACCAATCAGGTACCCGAAATTGCTATACACACAGCCGTATAACGAATAGTGGGTACCGGCCGTTACATCCTACCCACCTTAGAATAAAGTCCGTCCTCGGACTTTCTAACTATAAATATAACTCTAGCCAGACTAGTAGCTATCCCAATGACATCACACTATAATTCAACCTGGTATAGTCATTACAAGTGCTTATATTGCACTAGATAGTCAAACATTAATACAACATACATGTATACACAAGCACCCTCTACATTTATACCTATCATAGATAGTCAAATTCATCCACATACTTCAAACATTCATATATATATGCATACATCCCTTATATAACTACTACTTATCTAGCACAAAACAATAGTTCAGATACTCACATAAGAATAGTCTTACACTAGCAAATACAATCATTGCTCTACGTATAGATAACTACTCATGAACAAAATAATAAGGATACACTACTCCTTATATCTCCTAGTATACATCCAATACCAACCACATCAACACAAGTAACCACACCACTCAATATTAAATCATGTTATTATATCTAAGATACACTTACTACTAATATAATTTCACAATCATTCAAATGCATGCAAATATTTCACCATATATTCACATCACATACGGTCTTATAACTATATTCGCGACACGCCACACATACCATAGTCACCAATACCTATAACTAAGCACGTACTTACCCATGCATGGTGCACACCCACACACGCTAATATAACATTCCTTCATACCACTATATGTTCAACACATATACACACTTAGTTTTAGCTAGCACATATATATTCGTACAAGCAAGTCCTTAGTAAATAACTATACCACACGACCAACACCCATAACTATATACTGGTATAGCAACTCACAATCATGTGCGTAACATAACCAGGTACAAACAATCCTATCACTATACATACATCATCCATCGCTATATTCATGGTACTACACGCAAACCACAGACATGTAATAATATACTTAGAGTATACCCACTCAAGCTTGAGTGAGACTCAAAACACATATCAGGATATTCTATATACGTAACACGGTATCTGTACATATACCAATACCACTCCAATGTATACACATATACTAATATAACTATATACATACCATAATGTCCATCACACTTAATATCTAGTCAGGTAACACCCACATAGTTCAATCACTTTATATACCATAATAATATTACAAACATCAGCACATGCATAATTATAATACACTCCCTAATATATGCATTCATCGTATAGTCACACACATGTAACATATATTCACACTATATCCTTCTACCTATAACTAGTATACAAACACATCTACTTCATACATAGATAAGATATGCAATAGTTGTGTATACCGCATGGTATACACGCACACGCACAACACCTCGTAAAGGCAAGCAATACCAAACAAAATTTACATTCCTATTACCATACGTATATCACATATATACTCATGCAGCAATTACATAACTACTTACGTCTAATCACATATCTACGTGCGAGCACAAACTCACACGTACTAACATATAGGTCACACAATAGGCCTACTCACTTAACTATAAATACACCTATTATCATTACACCTAACATTCACCTTACTTACTAATATATTATATACCAAGCATCTACAAGTATCATCTAGCTACTACACTACTAGTATATATTCAAATACAATTTCCAATATTTACACAGACATCCCTAAAGTGGTATAGCTATCCGCGCATATATAATAACACCACCATATATACAACTTCGCACATATATCACGAATAATGACGTGCGCTTATATTTTATATATTCACACACGTTTTCTTTTGTGTTTCTCCGTGTTTTCCGCCGTCTCTTATTCGTTTTCGTATATTTTCCCGTTTTCTTTCACTTTTCTTTGTTTGTCCATGATTGCAGGAGTTCGACCACGTAGGGGACCTTTTACGATGATATCCCAAGTCCCCGGAGCAACGGGAGAAGTCACGCGTGATCCAGGGGGTCAAACGGCAAAGTATTCATCTTTCAGCCCCTCACCCGGTCGGTTGGTCATCTCCAACCGATCGGGTGATGCACGCGTGCACCAACCGGTCTCTGCCGCAGCTCACAACGAAGTCACCCGACCGGTTCACAGACCGGTTCAGCGGGGGCTATTCTCTGTTTTCTCGAAGCAAAGCGCCAACCGATCGGGTGACTCTCACCCGATCGGTTCATCTGTAGCTGAGAAAGATGAGCTGAAGACACGGACGTCGAACCGGCCGATTCACCCTACCGCTCCAAGATCCAACCGGTCGCTCAAGAACTCACCCGATCGGTTCATGTGATCGGGTGAAAACTCGCCGTTTTCTGATATTTATTTGTAACGGATCAACCGATCGGTTGACTTGTCAACCGATCGGTTGATGCGACGGCCTATATATAGAACCCCTAGGGTTCCAGAAACGGGAGTTGCTGTTTTTCTACTGTTTTATTTCCTTGTGACGGCTGTAATTGTTACTCTTTTGTAAGTTTTCAGATCTTTCTAAAATTTTAGTATTGTCTTTATTACTCCTTTACTTCCGCATTGCAATTGTCCGATTATGATTTCAACGGTTAAATTTCATTTAGATTGCTTTTTCATGAATTTTTGTGAGTAGTTCCCAAATCTGGGATTTTGGTGGAAACCCCTTCGGGGGCTCTTCCCGATGCGTCCATAGGGTTAGGAAATCGATAGGGAGTAGGAATCTAACGGTTACGCGGGGTGTTTCATTGTCATCGGCGGGAAAAAGACCGCCTTTGACCGTCGGGCCAAGGGGGAATAAACTTGGCGGTTGACTCCCTAGCCATAGCTCACGCCCTTAGCGTAGACGCCAAATCCTAGCACGCGGGAGCGGCAGGATGAGACGTTGGGAGATATCGTTGCGGACTTAGTGCTCCCGGGATCGATCAGTGTTAATGGACACGGGAGTGCCCACTGATCGAATCCGGGAAGTCCGGTGTATCATCCTGGGCACCGACCGGAATATCGGGCCCATGGGACGCCGGTACCACTTTCAGAGGCAACGTCTCACCATTAGACCCTAATCCCGATCGCTATCCATACCCGTAGGCCGTATCGGCGAGAGTCTCTCGTCGGGTTGGAAACCAAAGTCCCGGGTTTACTTTCTTTTCATTCTTATGCTTTTATTCCCTTTCGTGACAACCAACCACCGATTCGGGCTAGCTCGCCCCTCAGGGTGATTTAGGTCCTACCTGACCCAAGCACAACCTCGCCTCCCTGAGTTCGATATTCCCGCACCCTACACTAACCGTGAAACTTGCGGTAAACGACACCGCGCCGCCGCGATGCAAGCGGGGCGCCGGTCAAGTTTATGGCGTCGTTGCCGGGGAGGCAACGTGCTTGTTATTTTAGGATCTCATGAACCCTTGTGTCTAGCTCACATCCCTACCTCGCGATAATTTTCGCATTCTCCTTTTTCTTTTTCTTTTTCTTATTTTTATTTCTTATTTTATCTGTCTCTTTCCCACTTGTCACTTCACGGGTGTTTGTTGTTTTTCATGCGCAGGAGTTCAAGGAGTCTCGACGACTTGATCCCCCTCGATCCAGAGATTAACGCCACCCTTAGGCGCTTGGCCGCCGAGAAGCGGAGAAGGGAAGATCCCGAATCCATGGAGGAGAACACCCCACCTCAGAAGTCTCTGCTGGAATACTCGATGCCATCTATCGAGTCCACTTCCGCCATCCGTCCTCCAGCTATCACGGCCCAAAGCTTTGAGCTAAAGCCGTCATTGGTGACGTGGATCCAGCAGGATCAGGTTGCGGGTGCACCCATGGAGAGCCCGATCGAGCATCTAGACTCCTTCTTGGAGAAGTGTGACACCTTCCGGATCAATGGTGTCACGACAGAGGCTATCCGTCTGAAGCTGTTCCCCTTCTCCGTGCGAGACAAAGAAAAGCAATGGCTAAGGGGGAAGGACCCCAACACTTTCAACACCTGGGAGAAGCTCTCCAACGCTTTTCTGACAAAGTTCTTTCCTCCGGGGAAGACCATGAAGTTGAGGAGTGAAATCTCCTCCTTCTCCCAGGCCAGCCACGAGTCCTTGCATGAAGCTTGGACGAGATATAAAGAGATGCAAAGAAGATGCCCTCACCATGAGCTTCCGAAGTGGCAGATTATCAATCTGTTCTACAATGGGTTGAGGGATGACCTGAAATCTTCTATGGACGCCGCGGTTGGGGGTTCCTTCATGTCTAGAAGCGAGGAAGATGCCGGGAATATTCTGGAAAATATGGCATCCAACAATGAGCGGTGGTGTGACGAGAGAGCCACACCAAGAACTGTGGGTATACACAGAGTCGAGGACATCGATAAACTTTCAAGCAATTTTGACTTGCTTTCGACCCAGATCTCCGCACTGATGGTAGGAGCCGGTGGGGCCGGTACACAGCAAGTTTCTGCGGTAGAGTCCGAATTCCTTGGGGAATTCGACGGTGGTGACATCTCACCACCGTTGGATCAGGCGAGCGCACTATTTTACAACCCCACGGGAAATGCGCCATATCCACCAAGGACAAATTCCAACCCGGCCTACTCTCCCAACAACCGGAACCACCCGAATTTCAGCTACCGGCCACCATTTCAGCCCTCGCCGCCTTAGCAGCCGCAGTAACAAGCATATCAGCCGGCTAGGCCACAGCAGAGTCAGTTTCAACAGCAACAATATCAGCAGCAACCATCTCAGCAACAATCCTACGCCCCCAGGAATCAGCAGCCGTTCCAGCAGCAGCAGCAGTATGGCCAACAGAGGGCCGTCTCTCCGGTTGAGTCTCTCTTGACTCAATATATTACCAACCAGGAGAGGATCAACCAGAAGCTGGAAATGGGTCAGCGGACCCTCACGGACCAAGTAACCCAGCTGGGGTTACAAGTGGCGAACCTTGTAAGGTCACAAAACCAATTACCGCCACAACCGGAGGTGAACCCGAGGGGAGCACCCCAGACATTGGCACTCGTGCACGAGCACGCGAATGTGTCCGCTATCGTTCTGAGAAGCGGGACACAAATTCCTACTAGAGCACCCCCTAGCAACCCGGAAGCACCATTGGTCGTTGAGGGACCAACTGAAAAATCAAACGACGCCGGTGCTTCGTCATCAAATCCTATGACTCCGGAGGGAGTCTCTGAAGAAGAAAAAGAGAAGAAGGAGGAAGAGAGCCCTAAAGTGTATAAACCCGTTGTGCCATTTCCCCAACGGTTGGCTCAGGCAAAAATTGATGAGAAATATGGCAAGTTCTTCGCCATGGTCAAGGACCTGAGTTTGCAGATCCCCTTCCTAGAAGCAATCGAAACAATCCCCTCCTATGCAAAATTCTTGAAAGATTTGGTGACTAGAGGGTCCAGAAAGGAGAAAGTAGTGTTGACGGCGGAGTGTAGCGCTCTTATCCAGAGGGAAAACCCGCCGAAACTCAAGGACCCGGGGAGCTTTTCCATTCCTTGCACGATCGGGGCAGTGAAGATTCATCGTGCACTCGTCGATCTAGGAGCGAGTGTTAGCTTGATGCCCTTGTCGATGTACAAGAGAATAGGAATGGGTGATTTGGAGCCCACCGGGATGACCCTGCAACTAGTTGACCGGTCGGTCAAATACCCGGTGGGAATTGTTGATGACCTACCGGTAAATGTGGAGGGGTGCATGTGCCTGTGGACTTTGTGGTCATGGACATGCCCGAAGACGCACACACACCCATTATCCTGGGACGGCCTTTCATGGCCACTGCTGGCGTTCTAATAGATGTGAAGAACGGAAAACTATCTTTGAACGTCGGCAGAGAGAAAGTTGAGTTTGACCTGGGATTATCTATGAAGCACCCCGATCCCCCTGATGACCTTGGATGCAATTTGCTTGAGATAGAAGAAGAAAAAGCTGTAGAGGAGAGATCCTGGGAGATTCTCCTGAGAAACCCCCCCGATGACTTGGGGGATTTAGAAGATGAAGAAGGCCCCGAAGACAAAGAAGCTGCTGGAAAACCAAGTGCAGCGAGAACGACCCCTCCCGGGTTCCCCAAGACTCCTCCTGCGAGGAGAACGGGGAAAGAGCTCACGGACCTCACTAAAGACGAGGTCCGGATCCTGAAAAAGATGGCGGGAAGCGCCAACACCAAGGAAAAGCCCCCGGACCCCAAGAACAAGGGAAGGGTAGTCGAGCAAGTATTTTTCCAGCCACTAACTACTCCAAGTGCACTCAGCTCCAGCGAGGAAGAGATGCCGAAGTTTGGGCATCACCCGTATCAGCCACCATGAGCATCTCTTGCGGGCGTCGAGCCAACGACGTTAAACAAGTGCGCTTCATGGGAGGCAACCCATGTTCTAAACTTTTTCCCACTTTTTAGCGTTAATTTTTACTTTATTTTATCTACTTTTTATAAATAAAATCAGCCGCTAGAACATCTGTTCAGGGACTTAAGCAAATCTATTGGTTTTTGCAGAAAACAAGCCCCAACCGATCGGGTGACAACTCACCCAATCGGTTGGGATGTATCAGATACATGCCGAGATCTGTCCCCATATGACCCGATCGGTTGAGTAATGAAGAGACCGGGTGGCAGACCGGGTGAGCTGGGGAGAACTCTCGGGAAATTTTGGGGAATATCAACCGATCGGTTGAGTTCGAGCGCGATCGGTTGACCTGACCGGGTGAGCAGCCCTAAGTTCTCGAGAAATTGAGTGAAGCGGCCAACCGATCGGTTGACAATTCAACCGATCGGTTTGCCTGTAGCATTTCTTCGGCAAGATTTTCGACCTAACAGTCAACCGATCGGGTGACAAGTCACCCGATCGGTTCGACTTAAAACCCTATATAAACCCCCCCGACACCCGCTCGTTTCCATCTCGCCCGATCGCAAAAACCCCCAAAATCCGCCGTCGTTTCACCTTCCCCTCTTCGCCAACAACCGACTTCACTCCCCCACGCCCTCTACTCCTCCATTACTCCCACTCTCCACCTCCTTCATCAACCCCTCCATCATCTACACCATCTCTCTCCTCCCATTCCGAGATTTTGACCTAATTTTCCCCCGAACCACCCCCATTTCGAAAATTATTGCCGAAGGAGTTCGCCGCGGCTCCATGCTACTCTCGCTGAACAGTGTGGGGCATCAACGAGCAAGCTCTGCCACTCCGCTTGGGTAAACTCGCTCCTAAACTTATTTTATACATTTGCCCTGTTTATTGTGCTTGCTTGTTTGCTTGTGTTGGTGTGCATCCACGATTTTTGCACTAATTCTTGCTCGCACACACACATGGCTAAAGATAAGGATAAGGGGAAGGGTATCATGAGGGAAGAGGATCCGTCTCGAAAGAGACGAAAACAAACACGCCCCCTTCCCGTACACGAGCACTTACACTTGGCCCTCCTCCACCTGTTATTCCCCCTGTGGACCCAATGTTGGGCCCACACGGGTATATTTTTCGGAACCAGGAGCACAAAGATTTTTACCGTAGGCTTGATGCTCGAGGGCATCTATCCACCAAGTTCCCGCACGCACGTACACTTGTCGATCTCGGTGTCTTCACCGAGGTCGAATATCTTTTCGCTAACTTAGGGTGGTTAGCCTTTCTTAATACACATGCCATATCCTACCCGGCCCTCACACTCGAATTCCTCTCTACACTTGTCTGGGAGTCCGGGTCGATCATTCGATTCCGGGTGCGTAACCGTAGTGTCACCACGAACCTGAACACGATTAACGATATATTTGGTTTCCCCAATCTCGGGGATGATTCCATCCGACACTACGGGTACACGCCCGAGTTTGATGTCGATCAATTCTGGTTCCGCCTCACGCTGATCCGCGACTACCCCCGAGGAAGGGCCAAGGCCTCCTCCATCATTCATCCCGTGTTTAGATTGGCCCACAGAATCATTTCATCTGCATTCTTTCCTAGGGACGAGTCAGGCACTGTGACTATCCCTGACCTTTTTATCCTTTGGGCCATGACTTTTCCTTATGTCCGGGATGATGATGGAGTTAGCTTCAGGGCCCCTACCGTCCCCATCCATGGCGGCGATTGGCTTGTTTACAAGCTACTCGAGATCAGCCGGGCCGGTAAGGGGAAGTTTTGTTGCGGGGGCATCATCACGATCATCTGCTCTCACGCCCAATTCAATATTACCATCCCCGGTAATCTTCCTGCTGCCGCAGGACCCTCACATCTTGATATTGATGTCCTGCGGCACATCCACATGATCAAACCCCGCTCGGATGGCCGCTTCATATTTCATTATGGCCACCCCCCAGCCCCTTACACCATTCTGCCCAACCCCGCTCGCATGACCCTTGCTCTCGTGGGAGATTGGACTTTCCCTCCTGATCCCGATTTCTTAGCTGGGTTGAATCTTCCTTTCTTTCCCGCAGACGCCCGCAGATCACCGTCCCCTGCCGCCCACTTAGGCGAGCAGGATATCCCTGCGTCTGTGGGAGATTTATGGGCTGGCCCGAGTCGTCCCGTTTCTGCTCCGGGACCGATCACGTCTGAGCACCTCCTTGTGGCCATTTCTGGCCTTGTCTCCTGTGCTGGCATGATCACTGCCGCCAGCACCTCTTCGACCTTACCTGGCGGCACCACCTCTGCCTCGCGTCAGTCTACGTCTTTTGGTCGCCGTCAGGTATCTGCCCGTCTAGGACTTGAGAGGGAGGTCGCTGCACTTCGTGAGCTCGCCATGTCCTCTGTTTCCTCGGACCCATCGCCATCCTCCTTTCTTACTCACCCACGTTTCCTCGCACTTGAGAGGAACGTGGCGGCCATTCTCCGCCTTCTTACCCATATCCACGGACCACCTCCACCTTCACCACCCCCACCTTCACCACCCAGGCGATCTTCTCCTCCACCCACCCACACTTCTCCACATCCATCACCCCCCTCACCACATTCCTCCCCTCCCTCTTCACATCCCATCCCAGCATCCACTTCACCCCTCCCAACCACTTCCACCGCACCCACGCTACCTCACTTCTCCTCCGTCACTCCATACGTGCGCCGGAGGAAATTGCCGGTGCGCTCCAGATCCCTCCCACCACCTCCCACTACCGTCACCACCGCACCTACTTCCTCCACTTCTATTCCTCTCACCACCGCCTTGATCGCCTTCCTACCACCACCACCCACCACCACCGACACTTGTCCCATTGTTCACACCACCACTGCCCCTACTACTTCGCCTCTTCCCCCACTTCTCAGCACACCCCCAGCCTCCCCTGACCACCCATCCACACCCTCTTCCGAGGAGGACGAGGACTCAGCTCCTCCTGCTTTCTAGATTCACCCCTTTTGTTTTTGACTCCCCCTTGCACATATCTGGATTTTATTGATCATATCATTTCGCTAGCACTTTCTGGTCTAGCTTGGGGGAAGTCTACTTTGGTGTGCTGTCGTGTCTTGTTTGTTTTTCTCATTTTTGTGTGTGCTTGCTTTTCACTTTTTGAGTGTCGTGTCGTGTGATTTTATTTTATTTTTATTTTGGTATTGTTTGATTTTGATCTTGTTTTTTTTCTTTCTTTTTCAGTTTTATCTATGTGTTTTCCTCGTTTTCATTTCTTTCCGTGTCTGTGCGTATCCCCCCCCCATTTTCATTGCCCTCCCGTACTCACTCTTATTGCATTGAGGGCAATGCAAGTTTCAGCTTGGGAGAGTCGCACTTCGTGCGTCATTTGTGTTGTTTTTCTACGTTATTTGAGTCGTTTTCCATCGTGTTTTTCTTTTTTCTTTTTCCTTCTTTCTTTAGCTCTTTATCCTAGAAATGAATCCTATGATGAATCGCCACAAAATCACACACACCTAGCATTGCATCGATAATCACACTCACTAACCCTAGGATTTCGAGTCCTCTTGCATTTCACGCATCGTTGGTCCACTTAGCTTTTTGTGAGTCGTGTGTCGTGACTAGCATTTGGTGTGCTTCTGCTTTGTGGTTTTACTTTATATACCGGTTCAGGAATGACCCCTAGATTATCATGTTTCGATATTGAATATGCGGTATTTGCTTCTAATGTCTGCTTCTATATGCATGCTATTTATATCGTATACTTCAATTCGCATGCGTCGGGATTCCACAACTAAGGACTAGGATAACCCATTTAGTCTAAGCTCTATTTAGCAAGAATAGTCTCCTTCGCCCGAGTGTTTAGATTTCGACTTCTTTTTTTGTTTTACTTGGTGCAAATCCCCTCGTCGTGTACCGTTCTCCCACTTGGGAGAGTACACATGTGTATAGCCAATATCCCAAAAATCCAAAAAAAAGGAGAAAAGAAAAGAAAAACCCAAAAAGAAAAGAAAAGAAAAAGATTGTATAGCCAAAAAGCCAAAAAAAATATGCAAATACCCAAAACCCAAAAAAATTCCCGTGTGAATATTTTCATACTTGCCAGGAATAAAGGGAAGGCGAGAATTTGCACCGAGTGTTCTTCTCCACATCATCTCAACCCCCGTCGTTATCAAAAACACTTGGCTTGGGAACTTTTTAGCTAGTATCTAGGCTATAGTGGCGTGACTTCCTTAACCCTAGTTGTGGAGTCCCCGATGCATGATACGCTTCTATTCTCTCTATTCTCATGCATGCTTGAACTTATATTCGCCGCTTAATTCAATTCAATTCGATATTTGGGTCATATCTTGGATTTGTGTATATCGAGCCTCGTAGCACATCGTAGAAAGCATCACCATTTGCTAGCACACGACCACGCTCACTCGCGCTTCACTGCGTGGACCCACGACACTTATTTGGACTCGCTTTCCTAGGTTTAGTGGTGTGATTTGGCGTTTGCTTGCTAGGTGAGTGGTTTTTGATTTTGTTGGCTCTGATGGGCGATCTAGGGCTTAGAGTTTTCTTTTTCTTTCTTCCTCTCTATTTCTTTCTTCCGAGCTCCTACTCTCACTTGTCTTCCTCGAGGACGAGGAAGAGTTCAGCTTGGGGGATTTTGACGTGCGCTTATATTTTATATATTCACGCACGTTTTCTTTTGTGTTTCTCCGTGTTTTCCGCCGTCTCTTATTCGTTTTCGTATATTTTCCCGTTTTCTTTCACTTTTCTTTGTTTGTCCATGATTGCAGGAGTTCGACCACGTAGGGGACCTTTTACGATGATATCCCAAGTCCCCGGAGCAACGGGAGAAGTCACGCGTGATCCAGGGGGTCAAACGGCGAAGTATTCATCTTTCAGCCACTCACCCGGTCGGTTGGTCATCTCCAACCGATCGGGTGATGCACGTGTGCACCAACTGGTCTCTGCCGCAGCTCACAACGAAGTCACCTGACCGGTTCACAGACCGGTTCAGCGGGGGCTATTCTCTGTTTTCTCGAAGCAAAGCACCAACCGATCGGGTGACTCTCACCCGATCGGTTCATCTGTAGCTGAGAAAGATGAGCTGAAGACACGGACGTCGAACCGGCCGATTCACCCGACCGCTCCAAGATCCAACCGGTCGCTCAAGAACTCACCCGATCGGTTCATGTGATCGGGTGAAAACTCGCCGTTTTCTGATATTTATTTGTAACGGATCAACCGATCGGTTGACTTGTCAACCGATCGGTTGATGCGACGGCCTATATATAGAACCCCTAGGGTTCCAGAAACGGGAGTTGCTGTTTTTCTACTGTTTTATTTCCTTGTGACGGCTGTAATTGTTACTCTTTTGTAAGTTTTCAGATCTTTCTAAAATTTTAGTATTGTCTTTATTACTCCTTTACTTCCGCATTGCAATTGTCCGATTATGATTTCAACGGTTAAATTTCATTTAGATTGCTTTTTCATGAATTTTTGTGAGTAGTTCCCAAATCTGGGATTTTGGTGGAAACCCCTTCGGGGGCTCTTCCCGATGCGTCCATAGGGTTAGGAAATCGATAGGGAGTAGGAATCTAACGGTTACGCGGGGTGTTTCATTGTCATCGGCGGGAAAAAGACCGCCTTTGACCGTCGGGCCAAGGGGGAATAAACTTGGCGGTTGACTCCCTAGCCATAGCTCACGCCCTTAGCGTAGACGCCAAATCCTAGCACGCGGGAGCGGCAGGATGAGACGTTGGGAGATATCGTTGCGGACTTAGTGCTCCCGGGATCGATCAGTGTTAATGGACACGGGAGTGCCCACTGATCGAATCTGGGAAGTCCGGTGTATCATCCTGGGCACCGACCGGAATATCGGGCCCATGGGACGCCGGTACCACTTTCAGAGGCAACGTCTCACCATTAGACCCTAATCCCGATCGCTATCCATACCCGTAGGCCGTATCGGCGAGAGTCTCTCGTCGGGTTGGAAACCAAAGTCCCGGGTTTACTTTCTTTTCGTTCTTACGCTTTTATTCCCTTTCGTGACAACCAACCACCGATTCGGGCTAGCTCGCCCCTCGGGGTGATTTAGGTCCTACCTGACCCAAGCACAACCTCGCCTCCCTGAGTTCGATATTCCCGCACCCTACACTAACCGTGAAACTTGCGGTAAACGACACCGCGCCGCCGCGACGCAAGCGGGGCGCCGGTCAAATAACACTGATTATTCATACATAATACAAGAGTCAATTATTAATCTAATAAGGGTAGGACACTCATACAGGTCTACACACTCTACCTATAATCATGCACTGCAACTACATCCAAACCAAGGGCCCACTACTAAACTGGTGTGACATAAACAACGGCAAGCACAAGTGGGATGACTAAGCAAGAGGAAGGAAATCAAGTTCAGATAACGTAACGAAACAAGATCGGAAGGAATGGGTTCAGGTAGGGCGAGGATAAGGATATAAATTGATCAAGTGAAAATGGTATATAATTGTGGATGTTTAGGTGGGGAAGAAAGATGTAATATTACCCTCATACTCTACCGGAAATAGGACGTAAATGATATAAGTTAAAACGGTCATAGTTGAAAAGTTGGAGTTCTCTTTTGCATAGGAAAATATTTAGGAGTTGGTAAAATAAGTTGTTGAATTAAACTTGCGTAGTTTATATATAGTAGAGGAGGAAATGGTATTTTGAAATTTTAAAATGTCATTATATAAAGAAATTAAGATATTTACGCGAGTGTGGAAGACATTGGTTAGTAAATATGATAAGATAATAATTTTAAAGATTTCAGCGAAAAATTTTGAAATTCGGAGAATGTAAGGAGTCTTAAATGCGTGTTGAATGTTTTCAAATAACTTAAACCGGAAAGAAATTCAAAATAGATAACATTGAAAATATTCATCGAATGGTCAGGATAGTAATGGAGAAGTTCAACGATTGACGATGGTGACATGTAGATTCATGTGATTCGAAAGGAAGGAAGTGTATAAAATAAAACGTAAATATGAAGGAAAATAATTTAGTGAAACTGCTACGATGGAATTCTACGGTCGATAACACGAAAGTGTAATGATCAGGAAAAATGATAGAAGCAGGGTTCTAATTATCGGGTCGACTGAAGATCAAGAGAAACTTAACATTAAGACTCTCTAATGAACTAAACTGTAATAGAGATCTCTGGAAAGGGTCCTAAGAGAAATTAAAATTACGTTCTGCTGGGCCCAAAATCGATGAACGACTAAAGAATTTCTAGAAGTCTATCATGACCAGAGCTAGGCAGGAACCACTAAGGTAACTCCTAAGACGACTATAACAATTTCTAGCAAGGAGTCTAGCCAACAGTCAGCGACCTCTAACTAGCAAGCACAGACGTCTAACTAAGTCTTACTATAGTCCTGATCTAATGGATTCCCTACTAAGCTGAGACAGATGTTCGGGCAACACGTCTACCAGCCACCTAAGACATAGGAAACGATAAAAATTAGACTCGAGGCTTATGATTTGGATGTTTTAATTTATTTAATGGACATTCTATTTTTATTATCATTGTTCCGATAATTCGCAGTTGCAAGAGGGACCTGCATGGGCCACCAACAAACCCTGTCACAACCCGCTTCCCAAAAATATGGAGGCGAGGCGTGAGTAGGTCCGCACAGACTTGAAGCTGCGAAGCTACAAGCCTGATAAGCGTCAATAAAACTTCAAATGGCATGTCCTTGCAAATGCGATACGAAACAAAGATAATGAGACAAACGCAATATCAGAATATCCATAAAATAAGTTCCAACATCACAGAAAAGCCACCAGGCTGAAAAGAAAAGAGTCTAAGGCCCAAACATGGCCAATAAAGTACAAGTACAAAGTAAAGGTGTCACGCACCGACAACTAACAGCAATCCTAAAACAAAAGGAAAGCTCAGCAAGGTCACTAAGACTGGTCACCGGTGTCCACAAACTCCTCCTTGACAAACATGGGCTCAGGCTCAGCGTCAGCAAACACCACGTCCTCAGCAACGGCCTCTGGCTCAGGGTCGAACATGTGACCCCCAAAAGAGCAAGGGGCATATATCTGCAAGTCTACAAGAGACTTGAGTAAGGAAACTGAAAGCAAAGCAAAGCAACCTAGCAGTTCTAGCATGATGCAATGACATGACAGTTAAAGTATGAGTGCAACAGGTAAAGTAAAGTACAACAAGCATCTAGCATGGCATGGCAAGAGTAGCAAACTACTAACAATCACAAGTCACGTTTTCATGTCGTGCACAGAGTTCACGCCTTACAGCTGAAGTGGCTGTACGGGCACACTTCTACGTTGAGTGGTCGCTCAACCCTACCCCTCCACGTGTATCGGGCATTGGCTTTTGACCAACACAAATGGCCCGCTTCTGGATCACGAGCCAGGAAGTGTATTTGGCGTAGGGTTGTGCCTGCAACGCAGGTGCCTAGCCTGAACAAGCAAGTACAAGTATAGTAGCGTGTGCTACGAATGCAACAATCAGACAGGGATGGCATGACATAGCAAGATGTAATTTAAATACGTACAGATAAGGAATTTAAACATGGCAGTTACAAATGCATGGATGACATGGCAGCATGAACAAAACAAGTAAAAGGGCTTGGGTCTAGCTTCGTTGTCAAGCTAGATCAAGTGAGTTGACAGATCTAGTTTCGTTGTCAAACTAGATCAAATAGGCGTCTAGGCAGCTATCATATCACTGCCTAGTATTTTTTACGCTAATGTACAAAAGTGGCCTAAAACATGGCCTAAACAATCAACGGGCAAGTTTCACTTGCCTGAAAAACAACCAAGTCACGTTCCTGCTCAATCAGTCCGAGTCTACCTATGTGTTCAATTCGCAGTCCAGCCTACAACCCAATTTATTAATCTTGATTAGTGAGTTACAAAATAATCGGAAGCTATGATTTTTAAGTTGATTAACAGGCGTGGTGTGGGGTTCATACGGTTAGAGACTTACCTCAACACGACGCGAGAGCTACTCTGACGTCGGGTAGCGACGTCAGGGGTTGGATTCCGATTTCGCGATCGGTACGGAACGTCTGGTTCTCTGTCAATAAAATACGTCCACGAATGAGTTCGTAAGTACGGACTAGAATTTTTAGACAAATCCTAAAACGTCTAATGACCCAATTTTAACAAGTTTTCTATCCTAAGTTGGGTTTCACAACAATATTAAAGAACGTTAAATAAACTAACAGGTTATCTACATCACGTTGCTAGTATGAAAGTATCCGACAATAAATACTAGCAACCTAGTCTAACAAGTTAACCAGATATTGTGTCAACAAGTTATCAGCCATACGAACAATCTTGTTAACATCAATATTTCACGTCCACTAGCCGATCATCATTCATTAAGGCTACTAGCTTGCTAGCACCATATCAATAAGTCCGTTCATCAAGTATTTACTGTTCAAGACTAATAACAAAAGTTGTAGAATGTGTTATCATGAACGTTACTAACCGTAACGAGGCGGATGATCCCAAGAAGCTTCCAGGGGTTGACACGAGACATCCACAGCTAGAGGGACATTGTCGTGCACGGGAGAAGGCCGAAACAATGAACGGCAACGACGAGATCGTCGTACGTGATGGCAACGACGTTGAGCATCATTGGGCTGATCGGGGCGGCAAGAATCACCGCTTAGGCACGGTAGGGGATACCGGGAAGTTCAGATCATCAAGGGACGTCGAGGAAGCACCGCGACAATGTCAAAACATTGCTGAAAGCAAAACACTATCGTTGCTTACCGATAGGGGTCGACCGGGGCTGAAACGTCCTGTCGGCGGTGAAGTTGAGGGGGTGCGGCTTGTTGACAGGGCAGCAGCCATTCGTGGGGGGTTTCAGGCGAGCTTCTGCTCAGAGAGATGCTGACGAGGGTCAGCGATCACCGGGGAGGGCTGATACGTGACGAGGGTCGCTGGGCGATGCTGCGCTCGCTGGAGTTGCTGCGCCGAGCGCTGGGATGATTCCGGTGAAGAGGGTGGCTAGGGGCGGTGCTGCGCTCGCGGGGGATGCTGCACCATGTGCTGGGATGATCGGACGAGGAAGGGTCGTCGGAGACGGCGCCGGAGATGGGTGGAAGAGGCCGGAGATCGATGGGGGTCGGATGAGGGTGTTGGCGGCGCACAGAGCTCGCGAAAACAAAAAGAACCCTAGGCTGTTGCGAGTTCTAAAAGGCTAGCGAAAACTAGGGATTACTTAAAGCAGTATGGTTTTAAAATATTAGAATAGGATGTTGAGCAGCTCGTGAACCTATTTGGTTCCAAAGAGTCTCGGTTCTATATTGTTGTGGGGTTCAAAAATGCAGCATGCGAATGCCTAGTTTTAGGTTAGGGTTTATTATAATAACCCCTCGAGTCTTTATCAATGAGGTGAGGCTGTCATCTCGTGGGGGCTAGGGCTTAGGGTATAATGCTAGGGTTTGATATATAATAGAATTGTTATTATAAACTACCAAACCACACACTCTCTCTCTCTCTTATGCTGGTGTTCGGCCAATGTGGGGAAAAAGACCAAGTCAAAAACTAGGGAAATTTATTATCATTAAGAAATTATTAGGAATTAAGCTAGGTGAAACTTAGGGCTAAAAATATAATAGGTTGGGCTAAAAAGTGAAAGTAGGTCAAACGAAGCCCAAAAATTACGAAATAAATACTGTGGTGACCGGGACGACGAGAGACAGAAGACAGAGGAGACGGATCATAATTTCGACGACGGGAAACGAAAATAAAAATAAAAAGGCCTCACGACAAAAGTGAAAATCGCGACGCATCATCAAATAAGATCAAATCGTGGGAGAACGACCCGTGAAATGACGTTCCAAAATAAATCCACAATTTAATATTCTTCGAGAGGGTCACAACAGCATATCACACTATAGGGTTCAGATACAGACAAGTTCTAAAATAAATACGTGCACGAACAAGACTACGAGCATGAAAAGCATACAAAGGATACGGGGTCCAAAAGCGACAGTAATTTCAAGTTGGGCACACGTCGGGGTTGGCTTGCTAAGGATGCAACCAAGGTGCTACGGCCCTAACGACTCAATGACATGACTCCCTCACAAAGCAACAAAACCAATCAGGTACCCGAAATTGCTATACACACAGCTGTATAACGAATAGTTGGTACCGGCCGTTACATCAGGTTAGTGAACCATCTTTGTTTAGAGCTTATCACTCCATTTTTCCTTTCTCCAAGTTTGGAGTGTGTGCTTATATCCTTCTTTTTAAGTTTGTTCTAGTTCCTTGAATAACATACGCCGTGAAAATCGGGCCACCTCCCTGGTTTCACATCAATGGCGATCTCTCTATTCCAACAGAAATTTTTGCGGATTTTTCTGAACTCGAGCCAATTTTCTATATTTTTGGAAGATATGGATCTTTTTATTAAATAATATGATTTTTGGGCCTAATTTTGTTGTATCTTATTTTTTTCGTTGAATATGGCGATCTCCCGGTTCCAACGGACCTTTTTACGAATTTTTCTTAGCTTCGAACAATTTTCTACATTTTCTGTAAGACATGGGATCTTTACATTAAATGATATAACTTTTATATCCTAATTTTGTCTTCTTTTATTTTTTAGTCGAAGATGGCGATCTTCCAGTTTCAGCTGAAATTTTTGCAGATTTTTCTGAGATCTGGGCTATTTTCTACATTTTCTAAAAGATATGGATCATTTTATTAATTGATATGATTTTTTGGCCTTATTTTATCTTCGCTTATTTTTCTGTTGAAGAAGGCTTTCTCCCGGTTCCAACGGACATTTTTGTGGATTTTTCCGAGTTGGGGGATATTTTCTATATTTTATGGAAGATATGAATCTTTTTATTAAATAATATGATATTTATAGCCTAAGTTTGTCTTCTCTTATTTATCAGTTGAAGATGGCGATCTCTTATTTCTAACGGACATTTGTGTATTTTTTTGCTCGGGGCTATTTTATACAGTTAATTGAGGATATTGATCGTTTATTAAATAATGATTTTTATAGCCTAAGTTTGTCTTTTTTATTTTTTAGTTGAAGGTGGCGATCTCCTTGTTCCAACGGACTATTTTGCGGATTTTTCTTACATCGAGCCTATTTTCTATATTTTCTGGAAGATATATATCTTTTTATTAAATAATATGATTTTTGGGCCTAATTTTGTCTTCTCTTATTTTTTTTGTTGAATATGGCAATCTCCCAGTTCTAATAGACCTTTTTGCGATTTTTTCTTATCTCCGTGTAATTTTCTACATTTTCTGTAAAGGCATGGTTCTTTATACTAAATGAGATAATTGTATAGCCTTATTTTGTCTTCTCTTATTTTTTGTTGAAGATGGCGATCTCCCAGTTCCAACAGACATTTTGCGCATTTTTCTCAAAACTGGGCTATTTTCTATATTTTCTAAAAGATATAAATATATATTAAATCTTATGATTTTTATGGCCTAATTTTGTCTTCTTATATTTTTCAGTTGAAAATGGCGATCTCCCGATTCAAACAGACATATTCATGAATTTTTCTGAGCTCGGGGCTATTTTCAACATTTTATTGGAGACATGTATCTTTTTATTAAATGAATGATTGTTATATCCTAAGTTTGTATTTTTCTTATTTTTTCAGTTGAAGATGGCGATCTCCCGGTTCCAATAGACATTTTTTGGATATTTTTATTAAACGATATGATTTTCGTATACTAAGTTAGGCCTCTTTTATTTTTCAGATGAAAATGGCGATCTCCCCATTCCAACAGACATTTTGGCGGATTTTTCTGACCGCGAGACTATTTTCTACATTTTTTGAAAGACATGTATCTATTTATTAAATGATATGATTTTTTGCATAATTTTGCATTCTCTTATTTTTCAGTTGAAGATAGTGATCTTCCAGTTCCAAAAGACATTTTTGCAGATTTTTCTGAACTCCAGAATATTTTGTATATTTGATTAATGATATGGATCTCTTTATTAAATGACATAATTTTTATACCCTAAGT
This sequence comes from Scilla litardierei, assembly GCA_030789695.1. Lineage (NCBI taxonomy): Eukaryota > Viridiplantae > Streptophyta > Magnoliopsida > Asparagales > Asparagaceae > Scilla > Scilla litardierei. The sequence goes on from JAULAV010008641.1 coordinate 122,620, forward strand.
TTGTCTTCTCAGATTTTTCAGTTGAAGATGGCGAGCTCCGGGTTCCAACGGACATTTTTGCGGATTTTTCTTAGCTTTGGGCTTTTTTTACATATTCTTGAAGATACGAATCTTTTTATTAAACGATATGATTTGTTGGCCTAATTTTGTCTTCTCTTTTTTCAGTTGAATATTGCAATCTCCCGGTTCCAACTGACGTTTGTATGGATTTCTTTGATCTCGGTGCTATTTTCTACATTTTATGGCACATTTATATCTGTTTATTAAATGATATGATTTTTTGGCCAAATTTTGTTTTCTTTAATTTTTCAGTTAAAGATGACGATCTCCTGGTTCTAACTGACATTTTTTCAGATTTTCATGGGCTCTGACCTATTTTCTACATTTTCTGTATGATATTATTCTTTATATTAAATGATATGATTTATATGACCTAATTATGTCTTCTCTTATTATTTAGTTGAAGATGGCGATCCCCCGGTTCCAAAGGACATGTTTACCGATTGTTTTGAGCTCGGGGCTATGTTTCTACATTTTCGAGAAGTTATAAATCTTTTTATTAAATGATGTGAATTTTTGACCTAATTTTTTCTTCTCTTATTTTTTTAGTTGAAGTTGGCGATCACCCGGTTCCAACGAACATTTTTGCGGATTTTTCTGAGCTCAGGGCTAGTGTCTACATTTTCGAAAAGTTATGTATTTTTAAATGATATGATTTTAATAGCCGAATTTTGTCTTCTCTTATTTTTAAGTTGAAGATGACGATCTCACAATTCCAACGGACATTTTTGCGTATTTTTGGTGACCGGTGCTATTTTGTACGTTTTATGGAAGGTATAGAACTTTTTATTGAATAATATGATTTTTATAACATATGTTTGTCTTGTCTTATGTTTTCAGTTCAAGATGGCGACCTTCTGTTCCAATGGATATTTTTGCAGATTTTTCTTAACTTCAGCCTATTTTTCTACATTTTCTGGAAGATATGTATCTTTTATGAAATGATATGATTTTTTGGCCTAATTTTGTCTTCTATATTTTTACTTTGAAGATGGCAATCTCCTAGTTCCAATGGACATTTGTGTGGATTTATTTTGAGCTACGAGATATTTTATATATTTTATATATAATATGAATCTTTATATTAAATGATATGATTGTTATAACCTAATTTTGTCATTTCTTATTTTTCAGTTGAAGATGGCGATCTCCCGGTTCCAAGAGATATTTTTGTGAATTTTTGAGCTCGGGGCTATTTTTCAACATTTTCGAGAAGTTGTGGATCTTCTTATTAAATAATAAGATTTTAGCCTAATTTGTCTTCTTTTATTTTTTCAGTTGAAGATAGCGATCTCCCGTTTCTAACGGATAGTTTGTGTATAATTCTAACCTCGGGACTATTTTCGAAATTTTCTAGAAGATATATATCTTTTTATTAAATAAAATGGTTTTTGGCCTAATTTTGTCTTCTCTTATTTTTCAGCTGAAGATGGCGTTCTCCCTGTTCCAACGGACATTTTTACGGATTTTTATAAGCCTGGTGCTATTTTCTACATTCTTATAAATTATGTGATTTTTATAGACTACGGTTGTCTTCTCTTGTTTTTTAGTTGAAGATGGCGATCTCCCGGTTTCAATTGACCTTTTTGCAGATTTTTTAACATGCGACTGTTTTTCTACATTTTCTGGAAGATATGGATTTTTTATGTTATGATATGATTTTTTGGCCTAATTTTGTCTTCCTTGTTTTCAGATGATGATAACGATCTCCCAGTTCCAACGAATATTTTTACGGATTTTTCCGACCTCCGGGATATTTTCTACATTTTCTGTAAGATATAAATCTTTGTATTAAATGATATGATTTTTATAACCTAATTTTGTCTTCTCTTATTTTTGCAGTTAAAGTGGCGATCTCCCGTTTCCAACGAACATTTGTACGAATTTTTTTGAGCTCGGTGCAATTTTCTACATTTAATATAAGATATAGAACTTTTTATTAAATGATATTATTTTTATAGCCTATGTTTGCCTTCTCTTTGTTTTTCAGTTGAAGATGGCGATCTCTCGGTTCCAGCAAAAAATTTTGCGGATTTTTCTGAGATCCACGCTATTTTCTACATATTCTGGAAGATATAGATCTTTATATTAAAGGATATGATTTTAAGGTTTAATTTTGTCTTCTTTTATTTTTCAGTTGAAGTGCCAATATTTCGGTTGCAACAGATATTTTTGCATATTATTCTGACCTCGGGGCTATTTTCTAAATTTTCTGAAATATATGTATCTTTTTATAAATGATATAATTTTGTCTGCTCTTATTTTTCAATTGATGATGGTGATCTCTCGGTTCCAACGAACATTTTTACGGATTTTTATGAGTTCGGTGCTATTTTCTATATTTTATTAAAGATGATGATCTTTTAATTAAATGATATGATTCTTATAGCCAACAGATGTCTTCTCCTATTCTTTTTCAGTTGAAGATGACGATCTACACATTTCAACAGACATGTTTGCGGATTTTTCTTAGATTGGGACTATTTTTCTACCTTTTGGAAGATATGGATATTTTTATTAAATGAAATGATTTTTTGGCCCAAATTTGTCTTCTCTTTTTTCAGTTAATGATGGCGATCTCTCGGTTCCAATTTACATTTGTGCAGATTTTTTTGAGCTCAGTGATATTTTTTTACATTTTATATAATATATGGATCTTTAAATTAAATAATATGATTTTTATTGTCTAATTTTGTCTTCACTTATTTTCCAGTTGAAGATGGCGATTGCCTGGTTTCAACGGACATTTTTGCGGATTACTCTAAACTCGGGGTCTATTGTTCTACATTTTTGAAAAGTTATAGATCTTTTTATTATATGATATTATTTTTTGGACAAATTTTGTCTTCACTTATTTTTCAGCTGAAGATGTCGATCTCACGGTTCCAACGTACATGTTTTGCATATTATTCTGTCCTCGGGGCTATTTTCTAAATTTCTTGAAAGATATGGATCTTTTTATTGAATGATTTGAGTTTTGGCCAAATTTTGGCTTCTCTTATTTTTCAGTTGAAGATGGCGATCTCCTGGTTCCGACTGATATTTTTGCAGATTTTTCTAAGCTCGTTGCAATTTTCTACATATTATGGAAGATATGTATCATTTTACTAAATGAGATAATTTTTATAGCCTACATTTTTATTCTCTTATTTTTAGGTGAAGGATGTGATCTACCGGTTCCAACGGACAAATTTTGCGGACCATTCTTAGCTTGGGACTATTTTTCTACATTTTCTGCAAGAATGTATTTTTTAATGAAATGATATGATTTTTTGGCCTAATTTTGTCTTCTCTTTTTTCATGTTGAAGATGTCGATCTCCCGGTTCCAACGGACATTCTTGTATATTATTCTGACCTCGGGGCTATTTTCTACATTTTCTAGAAGATATGCATCTTTTTATTAAATAATATGACTTTTGGCCTAATTTTGTCTTCTCTTATTTTTTTGTTGAAGATAGCGATCTACCGATCCAACATACATATTTGCGGATTTTTCGCAGCTCAGTGCTATTTTCTACATTTTATGTAAGATATGGATCTTTTATTAAATGATATAATTTTATATCCTACGTTTGTCTTCTCTTATTTTTTTTCAGCTGAATATAGCGATCTACCGGTTCCAACGGATATTTTACTGATTTTTCCTACCATGAGGCTATTTTTCTACATTTTATGGAAGATATGGATCATTTATTAAATGATATGATTTTTTGGCCTACTTTTGTCTTCTCTTATTTTTTTAGTTTAAGATGGCATTCTCCATGTTCCAACGGACATTATTACAGATTTTTTTTGACCTAGAGGCTATTTTCCATATTTTTTGGAAGATAAACTGTGGAAATAAGGCCAAAAAATAATATCATTTAATAAAACGATCAACATCTTCCAGAAAATGTGGAAATTAGACTGGAGCTGAGAAAAATCCACAAAAATGTATGTTGAAATCGGGAGATCGCCAACTTCAACTGAAAAATTAGAGAAGGCAAAACTAGCCCAAAAAATCATATCATAATAAAAAGATTTATCTTTCAGAAAATGCAGAAAATAACCACGAGCTCAGAAAAATCCACAAAAAATGTCTGATGAAACCGGGAGATCGCCATCTTCAACTTAAAAATAAGAGACATCAAAATTAGGCTATAAAAATCATATCATTTAATATAAAGATTCATATCTTACAGAAAATTTAGAAAATGGCCCGTAGTTCAGGAAAATCATCAAAAGTGTCCGTTGGAACCTAGAGATCGCAGTCTTCAACAGAAAAATAAGAGAAAACAAAATTAGGCCAAAAAATCATATCAATTAATCAAAAGATCCATATCTTTTAGAAAAAGTTGAAAAAATCCACAAAAATGTCGGTTAAAACCAGGAGATCGTGATCTTCAACTTAAAAAAATAAGAGAAGTCAAACTTATGTTATAAAAATCATATCATTTAATGAAAAGATCCATTTCTTAAATAAAATGTAGAAAATAGCTCCGAGCTCAAAAAATCCACAAAAATGTCCGTTGGAACCGGGAGATTTCTATGTCAATTGAAAAAAATAAGAGAATTTTGCCAAAAATCATATCATTTAATAAAAAGATCAATGTCTTTTAGAAAATGTAGAAAATAATCTCACGGTCAGAAAATCTCAGAAAAATTCCTAAAAATATCTGTTGGAACCGGGAGATTGCCATCTTCACCAAAAAAATAAAAGAAGACAAAATTAGGCTATAAAAATCATAAATTTAATAAAAAGATTCATATCTTACAGAAAATGTAGAAATTATCGCGCAGCTTAGAAAAATCCTGCTAAAATGTCCGTTGAAACCGGTAGATCGACATCTTCAACGAAACAATAAGAGAGACCAAATGAGGCCAAAAATATAACTTTTAATAAAAAGATACATATCTTCGAGAAAATGTAGAAAAATAGCCTCGAGCTCAGAACAATCCGCAAAAATGTCCGTTGGAATCGAAAGATCATCATCTTCAACTGAAAAATAAGAGAAGACAAATTAGACTACAAAAAGCATATCATTTGATAAAAATATCCATATATTTAATAAAATGAAGAAAACAACACCGAGATCAGAAAAATCAGCAAAAATTTCTGTTGTAACTGGGAGATCACCATCTTTAACTGAAATATAAGGGAAGACAAAATTAGACTATAAAAATCCTATCATTTAATTTTAAGATAATATCTTACAGAAAATATAAAAATTGCATGTAGATAAGAAAAATCCGCAAAAATGTCTGTTGGAACCATGAGATCGCCATCTTCATCCGAAAAAAATAAGAGAAGGCAAAATTAGGTCAAAAATCTTATCGTTTAAAAAAAGAAACATATCTTCCAGAAAATGTAGAAAATCGCCCCGAGGTCAAAAAAATCCGCAAAAATATCCTTTGGAACAGGAAGATCATCATCTTCAACTGAAAAATAAGGGAAGACAAACTTAGGCTATAAAAATCATATCATTGAATAAAAAAATTCATATCTTCCAGAAAATCTAGAAAATAGCCAGGAGCTTAGAAAAATCCGTAAAATGTCTATTAAAACTGAGAGATCCCCATCTTCAACGAAAAAACAAATGAAGACAAAATTAGGCAAAAATATCATATCATTTAATAAAAATCTTTATCTTACAGAAAATGTAGAAAAATATCCACAAGTTCAAAAAAATCCGCAAAAATGTCTGTTGGAACTAGCAGATCACTATTCTTAACTGAAAAATAAGAGAAGACAAAATTACGTTACAAAAATCATATCATTTAATAAAAGATCCATATCTTCAGTAAAATATAGAAAATAGACCCGACCGAAGAAAAATCCCCAAAAATATCCATTCGAACCAGAAGATCGCCATCTTTAACAGAAAAATAAGAGATGAGAAAATTAGGATAAAAAAATCATAACATTTAAAAAAAGATCCATATCATTTAGAAAATGTAGAAAATAGCCCAGATCTAAGAGAAATCTGCAAAAATTTCTGTTGGATCCGGAAGATCGCCATCTTTAACTAACAAATATTAGAAGACAAGATTAGGCTATTAAAATTATATCATTTAATATAGAGATCCATATCATATAGAAATTGTATAAAATTACCTGGAGCTCAGAAAAATTCACAAAAAGGTCCGTTGGAACCAGGAGATCGCCATATTCAACGAAAAAAATAAGAGAAGAAAAATTAGGCAATAAAAATAATATCATTTAATAAAAAGATAAATATCTTCAATAAACTGTGAAAAATAGCCCCGAGCTCAGAAAATAATCAAAAATGTTCGTTGGAACCGAGAGATCGCCATCTACAACTTAAAAATAAGAGAACACAAAATTAGGCCAAAAATCTTATAATTTATTAAAAAGATCTGTATCTTCCCGAAAATATAGGAAATTAGCACCGAGCTCAGAAAAATACACAAAACTATCTGTTGGAATCGGAAGATCACCATCTTCAACTTAAAAATAAGAGAAGACAAAATTTGCGTATAAAAATCATATCATTTAATATAAATATTCTTATCTTACAAAAAATGTAGAAAATAGGCCGTAGCTCAGAAAAATCTGCAAAAATGTCTGTTGGAACTCGGAGTTTGACATCTTCAACGGAAAAAAATAAGAGAAGACAAAATTAGGACATAAAAATCATATCATTTAATATAAAGATTCATATTTATAGAAAATGTTGAAAATAGACCGGAGTTTAAAAAATCCACAAAAATTTCTGTTGGAACTGGGAGATCAACATTTTGAACTAAAAATAAGAGAATACAAAATTAGGTGATAAAAATCATATCATTTATAAAAAGATACATATCTTCAATAAACTTAAAAATTCCCAAGCTCAGAAAAATTCGCAAAAATGTCCGTTGGAACCAGGAGATCGCCATCTTCAACAAAAATAAGAGAAGACAAAATAAGGCCAAAAAATCATATGATTTAATTAAATGATCCATATTTTTTTAGAAATTGTAGAAATAGCCCAGATCTCAGAAAAATCCGCAAAAATTTCTGTTGGAAACGTAAGATCGTCATATTCAATTGAAAAATTAGAGAAGAGAAAACTAGGCTATAAAAATATATCATTTAATATAAAGATCAATGTCTTATAGAAAATGTAGAAAATTACCGGGAGCTAAGAAAAATTTGCAAAAAGGTCCGTTGGAAACAGGAGATTGCCATATTCAATGAAAAATATGAGAATACAAAATTAGGCCAAAAAATTATATTATTTAATAAAAAGATCATCATCTTCTAGAAAATATAAAAAATAGGCTCGATATTAGAAAAATCCGCAAAATGTCCATTGGAACCGGGAGATCGCCATCTTCAACTGAAAAACTTAAGAGAATACAAACTTTGGCTATATAAATCAGCATTTGATAAAAAGATCCATTCCTCAATTAACTGTATAAAACAGCCCAGAGCTCAAAAAAATCTGCAAAACTGTCTCAGTTAGAAACGGGAGATAGCCAACTTCAACTTAAAAGTAAGAGAAGACAAACTTAGACTATAAAAAGCATAACAATTATTAAAAAGATCCATATCTTACAGAAAATATAGAAAATAGCCACCAACTCAAAAAAATTCGCAAAAATGTCCGTTGAATCCGGGAGATCGCCATCTTCAACCGAAAAATAAGACAAGACAAACTTATCCTATACGAATCATATCATTTAATAAAAAGATACATATGTTTCATAAATGTAGAAAATAGTTTGAAGCGCAGAGAAATCTACAAAAATATCCATTGGAACCGGAAGATCGCCTTCTTCAACTGAAAAATAAAAGGAGACAAAATTAGGCCAAAAATCATATCCTTTAATAAAAAGATTCATATCTTTCATAAAATATAGAAAATAGCCGAGAGCTGTGAAAAATCCGTAAAAATGTCCGTTGGAACCGGGAGATCGACATCTTCAACTTAAAAAAGAGAAGACAACATTAGGCCAAAACATAATACCATTTAAAAAAATACATATCTTACATAAAAGGTAGAAAAATAGTCCCAAGCAAAGAAAAGTCAGCAAAAATGTCCGTTCGAACCAGTAGATCACCATCTTCACCTGAAAAAATAAGAAAAGAAAAATGTAGGTAATAAAAATCATCTCATTTAATAAAATATAATCTTCCATAAAATGTAAAAGATAGCACCTAGCTCAGAAAAATCTGCAAAAATATCTATTGGAACTGGGAGATCGCCATCTTTAACTTAAAAATAAGAGAAGGCAAAATTAGGCCAAAAATAAAATTATTTAATAAAAAGATCCATATCTTCCTGAAAAATAAGAAAATAGCCCAGAGGTCAGAATAATCCGAAAAAATGTTCGTTGAAATCGGGAGATTGCCATCTTCAGCTGAAAAATAAGAGAAGACAAAATTTGGCCAAAAATCATATCATTTAATAAAAAGATCAATAACTTTTCGAAAATTTAGAAAAATAGCCCCGAGCTCAAAAAAATCCGCAAAAATGGTTGTTGGAACTGTGAGATTGCCATCTTTAACTAAAAATAAGAGAAGAAAAAATTATGCTTTGAAAATCATATCATTTAATATAAAGATCCATATCTTATAGACAATGTAGAAAATAGCACGGAGCAACAAAAAATCCGTACAAATGTAAATTGGAAGGGGGAGATCGCCATTTTGATCTGAAAAAAGAGAAGACAAAATTGGGCCAAAAAATCATATCATTTAATTGAAATATCCTTATCTTCCAGAAAAGGTAGAAAAATAGTCCCAAGCTAAGAAAAATCTGCAAAAATGTCTGCTGGAACGAGTAGATCGACATTTTCAACTAGGCGATAAAAATCATATCATTTACTAGAAAGATCCTTATCTTTCATAAAATATAGAAAATAGCACTGAGCTCATAAAAATCTGCAAAAATGTCTGTTGGAACAAGGAGATCGCCATCTTTTATTGAAAAATGAGAGAAGAAAAAATTAGGCCAAAAATCATATCGTTTAATAAAAAGATACAAATATTCAAGAAAATTTATGAAATAGCCCCGAGGTCAGATAATACACAAAATGTCCGTTGGAACCGGAAGATCGCCATCATCAACTGAAAAATAAGAGAAGACAAAATTAGACCATAAAAATCATATCATTTAATATAAAGATCCATATCTTTTAGAACATGTAGAAAATAGCCTAAAGCACAGAAAAATCATCAAAACAATCCGTTGGAACCAAGTATCAACATATTCAACTGAAAAAAATAAGAGAAGACAAGTGTAGGCTATAAAAATCATATCGTTTAACAAAAAGTTTGATATCTTCCATAAAATGTAGAAAATAGCACCGACCCAAAAATTTCCACAAAAATGTTCGTTGGGACCATGAGATTGCCATCTTCAACTAAAAAAAATAAGAGAAGACAAAATTAAGCTATAAAATCATATCATTTAATATAAAGATCATATCTTACAGAAAATGTCGAAAATATCCAGGATCTCAAAAAAATCCGCAAAAATATTCGTTGGAACCAAGAGATCGTCATTTTCATCTAAAAAATAGAAAAGACAAAATTAGGCCAAAAATCATATTATTTCATAAAAAGATCCATATCTTTCAGAAAATGTAGAAACACAGACTCAAACTAAGAAAAACCCGAAAAAAATGTCCATTGGAACCGAGAGATCGCCATCTTCAACTGAAAAATAAAAGAAGACACACATATGCTATTAAAATGTAGAAACTAACATTGGACTTATAAAAATCTGCAAAAATATCCATTGTAACAGGAAGATCGCCATCTTCAACTGAAAAATAAGAGAAGAAAAAATTAAAAATCATATCATTTAATAAAAGATCCATATCTTCCAGAAAATCTAGAAAATAGTCACGAGGTCAGAATAATACACAAAATGTTGTTAGAAACGGGAGATCGATATCTTCAACTGAAAAATAAAAGAAGACAAAATTAAGCCAAAAAATCATATCATTAATAAAAAGATCCATAAATTCTCGAAAATGTACAAAATAGCATCGAACTCGGAAAAATCAGCGAAAAATGTCCCTTGGAACCGGGAGATCGCTATTTTCAACTAAAAAAATTAAGAGATGACAAAATTAGGTTATAAAAATTATATCATTTAATATAAAGATTCATAAAATTCAAAAAAATATAGAAAACAAACCGAGCTCAAAAAAATCTGCACAAATATCCATTGGAACAGGGAGATCGCCATCTTCAAATTAAAAAAGAGAAGACAAAATTAGGCCCAAAAGTCATATCATTTCATTAAAAGATACATATCTTCCAGAAAATGTAGAAAAATAGTCTCTAACTAAGAAAAATCTGCGAAAATGTCCGTTGAAACCGGAAGATCACCATCTTCAACTTAAAAAAGAGAATATAAACTTAGGCCATTTGTAACGTCCCGCTTCCCAAGATACCCGTGAATTACGAATCCGTCCCAAGTATTCCCAGAGCAGCGAGTGTTAAAAAGAAAGAGAAGGAAGAGAGTCTACCAGAAGAATAATGCAGATCACTGCGCACATGCTGGGAAGTACAAGAAATGCTCCAACACAGAAAATAAAAGACAATCATTTACAAGTCCAACATTCTTTATTATTAAAATAAAGGTACTTCTTTATTTACATCATCTCATCCTCAAATACAAATGTGAAAAATAGAAAAATCCCCAAAAGACATAAAGGTCCACACCAGTACAACTGACTTCCTAGGCTACCCTTAGAATTAACTGAAGAGGTTGCCCTCTAAGGTTTCCATCTAAACCACGAACTGAAAGCTAACACCTGAGTCAGGCCTGATTTGGCTGTACTGCTCTGAAACCTGAAAAAAGTAAATGGAAAACGTCAACGCGTGACCCAGTAGAAACTCCTAACGTCGCTAGGTAAGGTCTAGTTTGAGAACTGTTCTACCTAACTAGGGCCTGGTCACTTAACTGTAAACACGTCTACTATTTACGCATAAGGAACAAGTACTGTAAATAAGGTCTACTGAATTAACTTGCAGGGAAAGTAAACAACATCACATGCAGATATTGAAAATTAAGAGCTACATAATTAAATAAGGTGAAGTAAAGGCAGACAATCATAGATACGCACATGATGCATATGAATGGTTATGAATCAAATACAACACATAAGGGATCCCATCTATGCGAGTGTGCCTACAATGTAACTCATGGATTCTATAGGTGGCTCACATGAATTCAGGAGGTGACCCCAACATTTTCGTGGCACGCTGGTCTATGCAGCATGTATGTCCATGTTGTCTATCATACCACACATGGATTCAAGAGGTGGCCCAATGGATTCAGGAGGTGGCGTCCGGCATTTCCGTGGCATGCTGGTCCATGTTGTACTTTGGTCTATGTGGTGTTAATTTCTGTTAAACTACCATTCTTTCCATGACAAATTTCACTTACACTATAACATCTTATGTTTCCAATTAACATATAATTCCATCAGTTTTAATATGAAACACATCATGGTATGGAAGCTTGCCATAAAGTATGCTAATATGAGAATAAGGAGCATAACATGGCATTTGTATGACATAGTACAAGCATAACATTACATCCATAAGCCTGAACTATTCTCATAACTTAATTTACTACATGGATAATAACATTACATCCCTAAGCATGAATATCACCATTCTTAGCACCATAATTTTCACAAACTTTAGCCTGATATTTATATGACAACTACAGGGTTCTGTTTTAAATCTGGACACTGATATATCAATTTAAAACAGCTATCTAAGGCCATAATCTGGTTTAGTGTTGAACATAAAAGTTGTAGATGATTAAGTTCTGTTCCAAATTATTTAAAATTGTGTCATTTCCGAGTCAGTAGAGAGAGTTATGAAATGTTTTCCACAATGTGGCAGAATCTGTTTAAAACTGACGCCATGGTAAATTCGTCTATTTACACCTTCTACATTCAAAACTAGGCTCAACTTTCTTCTAAAAAGTTGTAGTTAACTTCGTGATCTTTTCAAAACATCTTGAATCATCCCATTTGAAAGTGTACACCAGCAGATATGAATTTTTGAATCTACATGACAGAACTGAAAATTTTACAGTATATCATTAACATAGATATTATAGCATATTGACTGACTAACATGAAGCTACTAGTCATACTACCATTGCCATCCTAATAATTTGCATGATAATGATTTTAAAGCTAACAAAGGAAGCATAATGGCAACATGGTCCACACTAACATAGGATGTTACATGGTATATTTTGGCAAACTATGCATACTTCCACTAAATAAAACATTACATCATAAGCATGCATACTAAACTTAACATAACATGGCACTTTACTAGCATGTGGCTTAAACTACAATTCTACATCAAATTCCAACTAAAATTAAATAGGTGATGAAACTCTATAACCACAATCCTAAAACTACATCCTAACTACGATGTTAGAATTCCTAACTCAAATATCTCCTTCTTAATTTCTTTGGCCCTTCTTCTCCTTGAAGACCCCATCAATCCTCAAGCTTTCTTATTCCATACCTTAATCTCCAATGGTGGATGTCAATAGAGGGATTGAATTAAGGGGATGGTGGTGGAGTGGGAGGTGCAAAGGGAGGAGAGGTGAGTTAGAAGAGGGGATGAGAACTTGATTTTTTTTCGACTTCTTTTTCGTTTTCTTTTTCCCAATCTCTTTTCTTTATTCATCCCTCATCCTTGTCATCCCTTAATTCCCTCTAAGCTTGCCAAATGGAGAGAGTTAGGTGAAAATCAAACATGTGATGACACCTCTTAGGCTAGGGTTCTCCTTTAGGAAATTTAGGGATTTATATTTTCTACTAAATAGAAATACTCTACTAAAATACCCTTACTCACCAAATACCAAGTATACCATCTAAATACTCATCCATTTTATCCAAATGATGTTTAAAAAATTATTTAAAAATAATGTAGTCATTAGAAAATTATGGAAATTTTATGAAAATACCCAGAAAATTCATACTTTCAAATACGTCTAGAAATACGTACATTATACATGTGTATATGAAAACAAGGTGTTACATTCTACCCACCTTAAAAACAAAGCCCATCTTCGGACTTTCTAAATTTAAGGGCCTAACCGAAGGCTAAATGGATCTAAGGGTCGTCCCACCCACGAAATAAAAACAACACTACGTATACTCCAACCACACATAGCTATATGTATTGCATATACATATATACACTGCGCATACACAACACTCAAGCAGATATATATACACCATAGTATTTATACACCACATTTTCATACAAGTACTCCACATAGTTATACAAACATATGTATACATGACATACACACGCAATACACCAACACTTCAAACACAAGCAATATTACTTACAAGTCCATATACACCACGATGAAGGAACCACAACACATACATATATACACATGCCTACATTCATATCACTTCATACATTCAATTATACCACACTCATACAATAGCTGTACATGCACCTACTACATTCATATCATAGACATATGTATACATATGTACAAGCACAAACAACAAGTATATAAGTAACATACAAACATAGATACATACATACACGTATACATTCTTACAACTAGATATATGTATCACTCATATGTTTTTTATATATCGTCATAAAAAATGCATATACAACAAGAGACTCACATAACAAACACACACACATGATCCATACATACCAATATATCTATATGTATACATACAAACATCCTTACATATGCTTATATATTAAAACTATACATACGTCCATAAAGAAATATCTATAGCATATACCTTACATATGCAACATATAGCACATATATAGAACCAATTATACCAACCCATGAATACATACCAACTGCACCTATGTACACAGCAGTGTATGCCATTGAACGTCACACATAAGACACAATCTATCCACCTGGAACCAGGTTCTTGCTTAGCCTTCAATAAGTAGGGCTCTTTACTAATAATGTCTCAGTTTAGACTCTAAGGCCACTGCCCACCCTAAGACACGACTTTTCTCTATGGAGCATTACTCACACTACCTTACGCATGTCGTACTGTGGTGACCTGCATGAGCTGCCAAATGTGACGCCCCGCTCCCCAGGATACCCAGGAAGTACGAATCCGTCCCAATTATTTCTAAACCATCGAGTTTTAAAAAGAAAGAGAAGGAAGAGAGTCTACGAGAAGAATTATGCAGGTCATTGTGCACATGCTGGAAAGTACTAGTAATGCTTCAACACAGAAATTATGAGATAATCATATACAAGTCCAATATTATTTATTATTAAAACAAAGGTACCTCTTTATTTACATCATCTATTCCTCAAGTACAAAAGTGAAAAACAGAAGAAATCCCAAAAAATCTCCTAAAGACATAAATGTCCACACCAGTATAACTCACTCCCAAGACAACCCTAAGAACCAACCGAAGAGGCTACCCTCTGAGGATTCCATTTATACCACGAATTGAAAGCTAACTCCTGAGACAGGCCTGATCTGGGTGTACTGCTTTGAAATCTGGAAAAATGGGACACATTAACTAGTTTTAGAACCGTTCTTCCTAACTAGGGCATGGTCACTTAACTGTAAACATGTCTACTATTTACGCATAAGGAACAAGTACTGTAAATAAGGCCTATTGAAATAACATGCAGGAAAAGAAAAACAACGTCACATGCAGATATTGAAAGTAAGAGCTACAGAATTAAATAAGCGTGAAGTAAAGGCAAACAATCACAGCTATGCACATGATGCATATGAATGGTTATGAATACAAATGCAACACCTAAGGGATCTCATCTATGCCAGTGTGCCTACAATGTGACTCATGGATTCTTGAGGTGGCTCCAATGGATTCAGAAGGTAGCCCCGGCATTTCCGTGGCACGCTGGTCTATTTAGACGTAGGTCTATGTCGTCTATCATACCACACATAGATTAATGAGGTGGTCCCCATGAATTCAGGAGGTGGCCTCTGACATTTTCGTGGCACGCTGGTCCATGTGGCACTTTGGTCTATGTGCTTTTAATTTCTGTTAAGCTACCATTCTTTTCATAACAAATTTCACATACACTATAACATTTTATGTTCAAATTAACATATTACTCCATCATTCCTCATATGAAACACATCATCATGCTATGGAAGCATCTTGTCATACAGTATTCTAATATGAGAATAAGGAGCATAACATGGCATTTGTGTGACATAGTACAAGCATAACATTACATCCATAAGCATGAACTATTCTCATAACATAATTTACTACATGGATAACAACATTACATCCATAAGAATGAATATCACCATTCTGAGCACCATAATTTTCGCAAACTTTAGCATGATATTTATATGACAACAGCAGAATTCTGTTTTAAATCTGGACTCTTTTATATCAGTCTAAAACAGCTATTTAAGGCCATAATCTGGTTTAGTGCTGAACATAAAAGTTGTAGATGATTTAGTTTTGTTTCCAAATTAGCTAAGATTGTGTCATTTGGGGGGGTCTGTAGAGAGAGTTATGAATTTTTTCCACAACGTAGCAGAATTGTCTAAAACTGACACCATGGTAAATTCGTCTGTTTACACCTTCCCACATTCAAAACTAGGCTTTGCTTTCTTCTAGTGAGTTGTAGTTAACTTCATGAACTTTCCAAAACATCTTGAATCATCCCATTTGGATATCTACACTAGCAGATATGAATTTTTGAACTGAAAATTTTACAGTATATCATTAACATAGCTATTATAGCATATTGACTGAATAACATGAAGCTACGAGTCTTACTACCATTGCCATCCTAATAATTTGACATGATACTGATTTTAAAGCTAAAAAAGGAAGCATAATGGCAACATGGTCTACACTAGCATGGGATGTTACATGGAATATTTTGGCAAATTATATTTCCACTAAATAAAACATTACATCATATGTATGCATACTAAACTTAACATACCATGGCACTTTACTAGCATGGGGCTTAAACTACAATTGTACATCAAATTCCAACTTAAAATTAACTATGTGATGAAACTCTATAACCACAATCCTAAAACTACATCCTAACTAGGATGTTAGAACTCCTAACTCAAATATCTCCTTCTTAATTTCTTTGGCCCTTCTTCTCCTTGAAGACCCCATCAATCCTTAAGCTTTCTTCTTCCATAACTTAATAGCCAATGATGGATGTCAATAGGGGGATTGAATTAAGGAGATGGAGGTGGAGGTGGAGGTGGAGTGGGAGGTGCAAAGGGAGGAGAGGGGAGAGAGAAGAAGGGATGAGAACTTGAATTTCTTCTTCTTCTTCTTCTTTTAATTTTTCCCAATTTCTTCCCTTTTATTCATCCACTCATCCTCGTCATCCCTTAATTCCCTCTTAGCTTGCCAAATGGAGAGAGTTAGGTGAAAATCAAAGAGGTGATGACACCTCTTTGGCTAGGTGTCTCCATTAGGAAATTTAGGGATTTCTATTTTCTAATAAATTGAAATACTCCACTAAAATACCCTTACTCACCAAATACAAGTATACCATCTAAATACTAATCCATTTAATCCAAATGATGTTTAAAATAATTATTGAAAAATAATTTGGTCATTAGAAAATTATGTAAAACTTATAAAAATACTCGAAAATTGCATATGTACAAATACGTCTAGAAATATGTACATTATACCCGCATATACGAAAACATGGTATTACATTCTACCCACCTTAAAACAAAGGCCGTCCTCGGACTTTCTAAAGTTAAGTGTCTAAACAAAGGCTAAATGAATCTAAGGGTCACCCCACCCACGGAATACAAACAACAATACATATACTCAAACCACACATAGCTTTATGTATCGCATATACGTACATACACTGCACAAACACAACACACAAGAAGATATATATACACCCTAGTATTCATACACCACATTTTCATACAAGTACTCCACATAGTTATACAAACATATGTACACATGACATTTACACGCAATAAATCAAACCATCGAATACAAGCAATATTACTTACAAGTCCATAAACACCACGATGAAGGAACCACAACACATACATACATACATATGCCTACATTCATATCAATTCATACATTCAATTATACCACACTCATACAATAGTCATACATGCACCTACTCCATTCATAGCATAGACATATATGTACACATATGTACAAGCACAAACACCAAGTCACATAAGTAACATACATACAAGTATACATTCATACAGCTAGATATATGTATCACTCATATGTATTTATATATCGTCATAACAAATGCACATACAACAAGAGACATGCATAACGAACACACATATAGATACATCCACACATACCAATATACTATACTATGTATACATACAAACATCCTTACCTATGCTTATATATTAAAACTACACATACTTCCATAAAGAAATATCTATAGCATATACCTTACATATGCAACATATAGCACACATATATAACCAATTATACCAACCCATGAATACATACCACCTGCACCTATGTACACAACAGTGTATGCCGTAGAACGTCACCATAGGTGACAATCAATCCACCTGGAACCAGGTTCTTTCTTAGCCGTCTATAGGTAGGGCTCTATACCCACCTTAAGACGCGAGTATTCTCTATGGAGCATTACCAGCACTACCTTATGAATGCCTTAGTGTGGTAACCTGCATGGGCTACCAAATGTAACGTCCTGCTTCCCAGGATACCCGGGAAGTACGAATTCATCCCAAATATTCCTACAGTAGTGAGTGTTAAAAAGAAATGGAAGAAAGTCTACAAGAAGAATAATGCAGGTCACTGCGCACATGCTGGGAAGTACAATTAATGCTACAACACAGAAAATAAGAGACAATCATATACAAATCCAACATTCTTTATTATTAAAACAAAGGTACCTCTTTATTTACATCATCTCATCCTCAAATACAAAAGTGAAAACCAGAAGAAATCCCAGAAAAATCCCCAAAAGACATAAAGGTCCACACCAGTACAACTCACTCCCTAAACTAGCCTGATAACAAACTGAAGAGGCTGCCCTCTGAGGATTCCATCTCTACCACGAACTGAAAGCTAACTCCTGAGTCAGGCCTGATCTGGTTGTACTGCTCTGAAACGTGGAAAAAGTAAATTGGAAATGTCAACATGTGACCTATTAGGAAATCCTAACATCGCTAGGTATGGTCTAGTTTTAGAACTGTTCTTCCTAACTAGCGTCTGGTCATTTTACTGTAAACAAGTCTATTGTTTACGCATAGGGAACAAGTACTGTAAATAAGGTCTACTGAATTAACATGCAGGGAAAGTAAACAATATCACTTGCAGATATTGAAAAGTAAGAGCTACAGAATTAAATAAGCGTGAAGTAAATGTAGACAATCAAAGATATGCACATGATGCATATGAATGGTTATGAATATAAATGCAATACCTAAGGGATTCCATCTATGCCAGCGTGCCTACAATGTGACTTATGGATTCTAGAGGTGGCTCCCATGAATTCAGGAGGTGGCCCCTGACATTTCTGTGGCACGCTGGTCTATGTAGCACGTACGTCCATGTCATCTATCATACCACATATAGATTCAAGAGGTGGCCCAATGGATTCATGAGGTGGCGTCCGACATTTCCGTGGCACGCTGGTCTATGGGGCACTTTGGTCCTTGTGGTGTTAATTTGTGTTAAGCTACCATTCTTTTCATGACAAATTTCACATACACTATAACATCTTATGTTTCCAATTAACATATAACTCCATCATTCTTAATATGAAACACATCATGTTATGGAAGCATCTTGTCATAAAGTATGCTAATATGAGAATAAGGAGCATAACATGGCATTTGTGTGACATTGTACTTGGATAACAACATTACATCCATAAGCATGAATATCACCATTCTTAGCACCATAATTTTCACAAACTTTAGCATTATATTTATGTAACAACTATAGAATTCTGTTTGGAATCTAAACTCTGATATATCAGGCTAAAACAGCTATCTAATGTCATAATCTGGTTTAGTACTGAACACAAAAGTTGTAGATGCTTACGTTCTGTTTCAAATTATCTAAGATTTATGAAATTTTTCTCAAAATGTAGCAGAATCTGTCTAAAACTGACACCATGGTAAAGTCGTCTGTTTACACATTCCTGTAGTCAAAACTAGGTTCTGCTTCCTTCATGACCTTTTCAAAACATTTTGAATCATCCCATTTGGTGGTCTACATTAGTAGATATGAATTTTTGAATCTACAGGACAAAGCTCAAATTTTTACAGCATATCATTAACATAGCTATTATAGCATATTGACAGACTAACATGAAGCTACTAGTCATACTACCATTGCCATCCTAATAATTTGACATGATAATGATTTTAAAGCTAAGAAAGGAAGCATAATGGCAACGTGGTCTACACTAATATGTGAGTTACATGGTATATTTTGGTAAACTATGCATACTTCCACTAAATAAAACATTACATCATAAGCATGCATACTAAACTTAACATAACATGGCCCTTTATTAGCATGGGGCTTAAACTACAATTCTACATCAAATTCCAACTTAAATTAACTAGGTGATGAAACTCTATAACCACAATCCTAAAACTACATCCTAACTAGGACATTAGAACTCCTACCTCAAATATCTCCTTCTTAATTTCTTTGGCCCTTCTTCTCCTTGAAGACCCCATCAATCCTCAAGCTTTCTTCTTCCATACCTTAAGTTGCAATGGTGGATGTCAATAGGGGGATTGAATTAATGAGATGGTGGTGGAGTGGGAGGTGCAAAGGGAGGAGAGAGGGGAGAGAAGAGGGGACGAGAACTTGAATTTTTTCTTCTTCTTTTCCTTTTTATTTTTCCCAATTTCTTCTTTTTTATTCATCCCCTCATCCTAGTCATCCCTTAATTCCGTCTTAGCTTGCCAAATGGAGAGAGTTAGGTGAAAATCAAAGAGGTGATGACACCTCTTAGTCTAGGTGTCTCCATTAGGAAAATTAGGGATTTCTATTTACTAATAAATAGAAATACTCCACTAAAATACCCTTACTCACCAAATACAAAGTATACCGTCTAAATACTCATCCATTTAATCCAAACGATGTTTAAAAAATATTTTAAAATAATTTGATAATTAGAAAATTATGAAAAATTTATAAAAATACCCAAAAAATTTCATACGTACAAATATGTCTAGAGTTACGTACATTGTAACCGTATATACGAAAACAAGGTATTACACTGTAACGACTGCTTTTCATGTATCTGGATATAATATAATATAATATGTATTTTGGTGGATTTTCTCCTCTTGTGTGGTTTTCGTCTCCGTAGATTTCATTTTCGATCGATTCGTCGTATTTTCTCGTTTCTTCCTTAGGATTATCGATTTCGAAGTATGTCACTTGTGACGGACTTCATAACGGTCGTGTCTAACTGTTAGATCAAGCCTAGGAGTCATAGGAATCGATCCCGGGGCCCCGCGCTCCGTATCGGTACTTTCTGTGCTCATTAGCCGGTGTAAGAAGGGCCACCGACCGACTAGATGACGATCCAGTCGGTCGGCAATCCTTCTTGGACCGACTAGTTAGCTTTCTAAATTTCTCAGGAGTTACTGTTTATCGTTAGTCGGTCTAAGAACGTTGGTTGACCGACTAGGTTGCAAACTAGTCGGTCAGCAATGCTTCTTGAACCGACTAACTCATCATATTATTTTTGTATCAGTTACTGTTTACTCTTAGTCGGTCTAAGAACGTTCATCGACCGACTAGATGCTAAACTAGTCGGTCAGTACTTGTTCATGGACCGACTAACTCTAGAATCCTATTTTCGTTCAGGAGTTACTGTTTGCACTTAGTCGGTCTGCGTTGGTCGACCGACCGACTAGTTGCCAAACTAGTCGGTCAGTGGTTGCTCTTTGACCGACTAACCAGTGTTAAAACCCTAATTTCTGGGCAGCCGCCAGCTCAACCTATTTATACCCAACCCAAACGACTTCTTCTTCTCCAACACGACCCAAAACCCTAAAAACTTCCCCCTTCAGCCCCCATCTTCCCCCAAGCTCCATTTCTCCATTCCAAGCCCTAAATCCATCATCCAAACCATCCATTCACTCCATCCACCTCTCATCTTCCCCAAATCTCCATCAAAACCCATCAAAATCCCCAAATCCCCCAAAACCCTAGTTTCCCCAAACTTCTCCATTTGCTTCCAGATCTGATCCTAGGGTTCCCCGGAGTGTTTCTTCCGTCTCCTCTTGGTAAGAAATCGATCTACCGTTGTTTTCATAGCTTATTTATAATTTTATGAAAACCCTAATTTATTTCATGTGTTTGGTGTTTGTTTCCCCCATAACAGCGATTTCCCCGTAGATAGCATCCGTGTGACGAAGTGATCGTCAATCCCCGGTGCTAGGCAAGTGAAACTTGCCACTTAGGGTTTAGGCCATGTTTTAGGCCATTGCATGTTGTAGGCGTAAAAGAGGCTAGGCGACGAAATGATACTCGCCTAGGCGCAAATTGGGGAACTAGCTTGACAACGAAGCTAGTTCCAACACATATAGCATGTTGCACAACTCCCATGTCATGTTTACTTTCAATTAACGGTACGCGAATATGTTCATGTCATTGCATTTCGCCTGTCACGTTTAATTCAATTAACTGTACGCAAATAAATTGTCATGATCTCGCATTCCTTAGGTATTGCTGTGATTGCGTAGCTTCGCTACAATGTTGTGTTCCTGGCTCGTGTTCCAGAAGCGGGCCATGTGTTGGTTGATAGCCAATGCCCGAATTGCGTGTTCCGGCTAGGTGTTCCCTACGCCATACTAGTGTTCCTGGCTCGTGACCAGAAGCGAGCATAATGAGTTGGAAACCCCAACGCTCGATGTATTGAATTGTGAACTAAGAATGCGAGCTCAATGTGCGGGGCAACCTCAGGCTCGCTAGCTGAGCTCAATGTGCGGGGATCCCAGGCTCCATATCGTGTGAATATTGGGTAGTGTTTAGTGCCGATCGGTCTGAAATGCTATGCCATTCAGCGAATGGCGTAAACACCTACAAAATGTGAATGTATTGAATTGATAGTAGCTTGGCTACTCTTGTCTTGTCCCGATGATTGTTCTCTTGTACAAATTGTCTTGCCATGTTTTAATTGTGCACTCATGTTATAACTGCCATGTCATGCATACTAAACTGCTAGGTTGCTAGATGCCTCACTTTCAGTTTCCTTGCCCAAGTCTTTTTAGGCTTGCCTACATGTGCCCCTTTACTCTTTTGGGTGACACATGTTAGATCCTGAGCCCGGGTACCTCGTTGAGGATGAGGTGTTTGCTGACGCCGAGCCCGAGCTTGTGTTTGATGGGGAGTACGTGGACACTGGGGACCAGTCCTAGTGTCTTCGTTGTGTTTTACTTTTATTAGACCGTTGTTTTGTTATCAGTGCGTAGCACCTATACTTTGTTGTTGTCGTTGCTTTTGTTGGCCTTGTTCTGGGCCTTGGACTCTTTTCTTTTAGCCTGGTGGCTTTTCTGGATGTTGAACTTATTTTTGATGTTTGACATTTTGTGAGATGTGGAATTTTATTTCAGTCTCTCCTTGTGTTATTATTGTTATTCTGTTGTGGTTACATGGACCTGTTTATGTATTTGTGGACGCTTATCGGGTTTGGGGCTTCACAGCTCCACTCTCGTGCGGACCTTTTCACGTCTCGCCTCCATTTTAGGGAAGCGGGTCGTGACAGGTTTTAGTGGTGGCCCATGCAGGTCCTCCGACTTCTGTAACTGCGATTTTTGGAATAGCGATAATAATATTAGAATGTCTAATAAACTAAGTTCGACGTCCGAGTCATAAGCTATGAGTCTAATCTGATTCGTTTTCTGTGTCACTAGATGGCAGGAAGACGTTTCACCCATGGTGGGGGTAGTGGCGCGGTCCCTCATGATGAGGAGCCTGAGCGGGAACCCACCAGCGGTGAGATGATGCGGATGATGCTCCAGATGATGCAAGTGCAGCAGGGCGTGCTTCTGCAAGTCCAGAATGCTCCACTTGCTCGAGCTGCCCGGGCTCTTCCGGATGTTCCTCGCTCTGAGCCAGGAGCGAAGCAATTTCGGGAGCTGGGTCCCGCATATTTTGATGGTTCTGAGGGTCCTCTGGCTGCCGATGAGTGGATTCGGAACGTCGAGGACAATCTGAAGATGGCCAAGATCACCCCGGCTGGATGGGTTGATTTGGCGAAGAGGCAGCTCAAGGATAACGCCAGGAATTGGTGGGATGCGGAAGAGAATTTGTTAGTGGAGCCGATAGCTTGGGCTACCTTCAAGGCCAGATTTGAGGGTGAGTTCTTCCCGAAGGCTGCCAAGGAGGAGATGCTGCAGCGTTTTATCGATCTGAAGCAGGGGAACTCGTCGGTGGACTTGTATCACCAAGAGTTCATGAGGCTGAGTCGGTTTGCACCAAAGATGGTGCAGGACGCTGAGGAGAGAGCTCAGAGGTTCCTGCAGGGGCTTGCTTCGGAGCTCCAGAGTTTTGTGACCTCCTCTGACCGGGAGTCTTATCAGAAGGTTCTGGTCGCTGCCAAGAGGCAGGAGCTGCTCGTGAACCAGCGGAGGGGATCTGTTGTTGGTGCTGGGAAGAGGCCTGTGGAGCAGGCGAGAGCTGTGGTTAGACCTGGATTCAGGCCTAATCAGTCCGCTCAGTTTAAGAGGCCAGGAGGGTCTATTCCGAAGTTCTGCCATTTTTGCGGCAAGCCTGGCCACGTCAAGGATCAGTGTCGGAAGTTTCTGGGCCAGTGTCTGGTTTGCGGTGATGCTTCTCATGTCGCGAAGGATTGTCGGCATGCGGACCCACTGCGGAGGGCTCCTGTTGCAGCTCAGCCGTTGCAGCAGCGAGCGTCTGTTCCTGCTGATCGTGGAGCAGCTCTTGTTCCACAGGGACAGGCTTTTCGGCAGGCTGTTCCGCCGAGGAGGCAGGCTTTTCTGATGACCGCTGCGGAGAGCGCGGCTGTGGATGAGGTTATCGCAGGTAATCCTCACTCAAGCTGTTACTTTCCTAGCTGGTTTTGATTGTTAGATTATGTTGTTTGCTTGGACATGGTTGTTTGCTAGATTAGGGTTTGATTGTTAATTGCTTGATTATGTGTGATTTTGGTTTGCACATTTCCTGCACGAGTCCTCTTCGACTCTGGTGCATCGATGTGCATTATTTCTCGGAGCTTCGTGGAGAGGCATTCCTTGTCGACGTCCCCTCTTCCCAAGAGTTGGAACATCGTTACAGGGAATGGCGTGGTCTCGGTGCGTCATGGTTGCAATTCTTGCCCGTTGGTGGTCTGTGGACGTGAGCTTTGTGCGGATTTCATTGTCCACGACATCATCAACTATGATGCAGTTCTTGGGATGGATTGGCTTGCGAGCTTCTATGCTACGATCGACTGTAGGAGGAAGAAGGTGGTGTTCGAGATTCCCGGACATCCAGTATTTGAGTTCAGTCGTGGTAGCAGTTCGCTTGGTCCTGTCAGATTTCGGGCCAGGCCGGTGGAGGCTGTGGCCATGCAGATGGAGCTGAAGTGGCCAGCTGTGGTGCGAGATTTTGGCGACGTCTTCCCCGAGGAGATGTTGGGTTTGCCGCCTGATCGAGCTTTGGAATTTTCTATCGATCTTGTTCCAGGCGCGCAGCCGATTTCGAAGGCGCCGTATCGTATGGCACCTGCAGAGTTGGAAGAGTTGCGGAAGCAGTTGGATGAGCTTTTGCAGAAGGGTTATATTAATCCTAGTGTGTCTCCGTGGGGAGCACCGGTGTTGCTGGTTAAGAAGAAGGATGGTTCGCGTCGCATGTGCGTGGACTATCGGGAGTTGAATGCGGTGACCATTAAGAATAAATACCCGTTACCTCGCATCGATGATATTTTTGATCAGCTTGGAGGTTCGAGGGTGTTTTCTAAGTTGGATTTGAGGAGTGGTTACCATCAGTTGAAGGTGAAGAAGGATGATGTTCCGAAGACAGCGTTCCGGACGAAGTATGGACACTATGAGTTCGTGGTTATGCCCTTCGGCGTAACTAACGCGCCCGCAGTTTTCATGAATCTGATGAACCTGATTTTCTACGACTTTTTGGATAAGTTTGTCGTTATCTTTATTGACGACATTTTGATCTATTCGAAGTCGGAGGAAGAGCATGCCTCGCACTTAAGGACGGTGTTGGAGATTTTGAGGAAGCATCGTTTGTATGCTAAGTTTTCGAAGTGCGAGTTTTGGCTGGATAGAGTTGCTTTTCTCGGGCATGTGGTGACTGGAGATGGTATTTCAGTGGATCCCGAGAAGATTCGGGCCATCAGGGAGTGGCCTGTTCCGTCGTCAGCGTCTGAGATTCGGAGTTTTCTTGGACTTGTTGGTTACTATCGACGATTCATTAAGGACTTTTCTCGTATTGCTGAGCCGATGACCAGGTTGACGCGGAAGGATGTTGCTTTTGCTTGGTCGGGTGATTGTGAGAGTGCTTTTGGTATTCTGAAGGAAAGTTTGACGACTGCCCCTATTCTGGTTGTGCCTGATCGCAGCGGTGGATTTGAGATCTTTTGCGATGCCTCTGGCAAGGGTCTCGGTTGTGTGTTGCATCAGCATGGGCATGTTGTGGCGTATGCGTCTCGTCAGCTTAAGGTTCATGAGAAGAATTACCCGACGCATGACTTGGAGTTGGCTGCCGTTGTGTTTGCTCTTAAGATTTGGAGGCACTTCTTGCTGAGTGAGAAAGTGAAGATTTTCACCGATCACAAAAGCTTGAAGTACATTTTCACTCAGAAGGAGCTCAACATGCGACAGCGTCGATGGTTGGAGCTTATGGCGGATTATGATATTGACTTGCAGTTTCACCCTGGCAAGGTGAATGTGGTCCCGGATGCTTTGAGTAGGCTTCCAGCGGTGATGATTTTGACCTCGCAGTGGAGATTGCAGCAGGATTTTTGCGAGTCTGGTGTGGAGATTGTTCTTCCTGGAGAGGCTTCGTCGTTGATGTACATGCAGGTACAGTCGACGATCGTGGATCGGATTAAGGCTGGCCAGGCTGAGGATCCGAAGCTGGTGAGGATTCGGGAGTTGGTGGAAGCCGGTCTGCGGACTGACTTTTTGATTCATGAGGATGGCTCGCTGAGGTTTGGAGCCAGGTTGTGTGTGCCTGCTGGGGATATCAGAGAGGATCTGATGGTGGAGGCACACAGTTCGCCGTATTCCGTGCATCCTGGTGGCACCAAGATGTACCAGGATCTTCGTCTGAATTATTGGTGGCATGGTATGAAGAGGAGCGTGGCTCGGAGTGTAGCCAAGTGCTTGGTTTGCCAGCAAGTGAAGGCGGAGCATCAGCGTACGGCCGGGTTGCTACAACCGCTTCCGATTCCGGAGTGGAAATGGCAACACATCACTATGGATTTCGTGACTGGACTACCTCGGAGTCCGAAGCAGAATGACGCGATTTGGGTAATCGTGGATCGATTGACCAAGTCTGCGCACTTTATTCCGTTCCGAGTGGGACAGTCCACTGAGGCGCTAGCGAGGAGATATATGGAGGTAAAATTCTTTTACTCTCCGTTTTTATTTCCTTTTTCCTAGTTTGGATAGTGATGTAACGTGAATCGTGCAGGAGGTTGTGTGACTTCATGGAGTCCCCGTGAGTATCGTGTCTGACAGAGACACGAGGTTCACATCTCAGTTCTGGCAGAGTTTGCAGAAGAGCTTGGGTACGCGTCTGAGTTTCAGCACGGCGTACCATCCGCAGACGGATGGCCAGTCCGAGAGGACGATCCAGATTTTGGAAGACATGCTGAGGGCGTGCATGTTGGATTTCAAGGGTTCGTGGGAGGACCATCTACATCTGGTAGAGTTTTCCTACAACAACAGCTTCCAGGCGAGTATTGGCATGGCGCCTTTTGCCGCTCTTTATGGGAGGAAATGTCGATCGCCATTGAGTTGGGATGACGTTGGTGATCGGGAGTTGTTGGGGCCTGAGATGATCGTGGAGGCCGTGGATGTCGTCAGGAATATTCGGGAGAGGTTGAGAATTGCTTAGGACCGTTTTAAGCATTGGGCGGATGCTAAACGTCGTCCTTTGGAGTTTCAGCCGGGCGACCATGTGTTCTTGAAGATTTCCCCGAATCGTGGTGTGATTCGTTTTGGGAAGCGTGGGAAGTTGAGCCCGCGATACATTGGACCGTTTGACGTTTTGGAGAGGGTTGGCGAGGTAGCTTATCGCTTGGCCTTGCCGCCATCTTTGGAAGGAGTTCACAATGTTTTCCATGTGTCGCAGCTTCGTCGATACATTAGCGATCCGTCTCATGCGGTGGATTTTTCGGAGATTACTGTTCGCCCCGATATGACGTATGACCAGCATCCCGTGCAGATTCTGGACAGGCGTCAGAAATCGCTTCGAAACAAGATTGTCAATCTTGTAAGGGTGATGTGGCGACACGGCTCACCTGGAGAATCTACTTGGGAGAATGAGGATGAGATGCGAGAGCGTTTCCCACTTTTGTTTCCGGACTCGTGAGTTTTTGGAAATTCCGAGGACGGAATTTTTCTTAAGTTGGGGAGGATGTAACGACTGCTTTTCATGTATCTGGATATAATATAATATAATATGTATTTTGGTGGATTTTCTCCTCTTGTGTGGTTTTCGTCTCCGTAGATTTCATTTTCGATCGATTCGTCGTATTTTCTCGTTTCTTCCTTAGGATTGTCGATTTCGAAGTATGTCACTCGTGACGGACTTCATAACGGTCGTGTCTAACTGTTAGATCAAGCCTAGGAGTCATAGGAATCGATCCCGGGGCCCCGCGCTGTTGAATATTGGACTCCCCGGATTTGGTTTTGGATGATGAGCAAACATAAATAATTCATGAACTAACAATTTGTGAGCGCAGTATTGGAGATTGTCGCCAATTTCACGAGAATATTCAAAGCGACATCTCAACACTTCCAAAAGCTCGTATTCAAGCCTAAAGCTTCGTTGAAGCTCATGCAACGCTTTGGAAATAATGAAGATTCAATCGAAGCTCTCAAAGACCGTTTATTAAGGTTTTATTTATAGTCTTTTAGTTTCGATTGATAGAATGTTAAGCCTTGAGTATATCTTACGTTTCTATCTTCATTTCGCTCATTTCGTAGCTCTAGGATTCTTGCACATGTTCACTCTAATTTCCTCGAAGCGTCGCGCTTCGATTCGGACCTTGTTGTGCATGTTAGTTGGTACAAGAACAAGTACTGACCGACTAGATGGAGATCTAGTCGGTCGGCCACTGTTCTTGGACCGACTAGTTTCAGTCAGTTAAATCTTTGTTCTTTACTGTTTACAGTTAGTCGGTCTACGTTGACTCACCGACCGACTAGTTTGTGAACTAGTCGGTCAGTGATGCTTCTTTGACCGACTAGTTGTGATTTACTGTACATGCCAAATTTCTCCTAAGCTACTGTTTACCGTTAGTCGGTCTAAGAACGTTTGATGACCGACTAGTTGACAATCTAGTCGGTCAACTTTTGTTCTTGGACCGACTAAGTCAACTTGCCTTCAGACTAGTTTTCTAGGTCTGAAATTCTATCTCTTCTCTGATCTGCTCTTAGTCGGTCCATGCTTTGTGACTGACCGACTAGTTGATGAACTAGTCGGTCAGTGATTGTTCTTTGACCGACTAATTCTCCCAGATTTCTTTCCGTTGGAGATTGACCTAACTTATGTTTTTGGGTTCCTATAAATACGAACCTAGGTCATTTCTATCTTCAATAGAGCTGCCATTAAGAGATTCATTGAGCCCTAAAGAGATAGCCATTCTCCCTCAAATCTAAAGCTCTCTTCCTCACAAGAAAGCCATTCTCTCTCATTTCTAGATCTAGAGAGAAGCTTGTTCTTGGTGAGCTCTTCAAGCTATTGCTTGATCCAAGTCTCCAACTCTTCCCTAGGCACCCATTGCTGCTCATTTCCTTGGTGCTAGGGCTTGGTGACTTCATCTTCCTCAAATCCTTCATTCCACCTATTGGGTAAGAAAAACTCAAGGTATAGGATTTTGTGGTAAGAGTATTTATTTCATTTAAACTCTTTATATTGCTTATTGGCTCTCTCGGTTGTGAGAGAAGTTTGTGATCTCGGGTTGTGGGATTCACTTTGCCATTGCATGTATGATTTGATCTTGTGAAGGTTTTTCACAAGATATTCATAGTGGAAATCTTGAGTTAGGGTTTCTAACTCAAGTATCCGGAAGGGATCCGGGTGGTTGGGACGTAGGATCACCGGGAACAAGTCGGGGAGACTTGGGTGGATCCGAACCCATTAACATCGTTTGTTAGCTTTGTTTATTTCATTGTTGTCAATCAATTTAAGCTTCCGCAAATTGATTTGGTGGTTGTTTGCAATTTAATTTGGAATTATACGCCTTATTATTTTAAAGTACTATTCACCCCCCCTCTAGTACTTGTGCAGTAGCTGGTAGGGCATTACATTTGGTATCAGAGCCAGATTCTCAGCTATGTCTGCCAACGACAACAAGACCGTGCGTCCACCTTCCAACTATGACACCTTCAGGAACCGTGAAGGAGCATCTTCCGTGATGGAAGGACATTCCTCTACGAGGCCTCCATTCTTCAACGGTACCAACTACGGGTACTGGAAGTGTCGGATGGAAACCTTCCTCCGAAGTGCATCTTTATGGAGAACTACAATGAAGGAGTATATTGAACCCGAAGAAGAAGATTTTGAGAAATGGACTACCGCGGAGGTCGCCGCGGAGGTAAGCAATGCCAAGGCAATGAACGCCTTGCAATGTGCATTGGAGCCCGAGGATTTCAATAAGATATGCACATGTAAGAGTGCATATCAAATTTGGAACTCCCTCCTCATTCTACACGAAGGGACGAGTAGGGTAAGAGACTCTAAACTCGTAGTCGTAACCAAAGATTACGAAATGTTTCATATGCAACAGGGCGAGAAGATGAAAGAATATTACGCTCGTTTCGTTGACATAATAAACGAGTTAGAGGCCCTCGGCAAGATCTACACTCAAAAGGAGAAGTGCTTAAAGCTTATTGAAGGACTTCCCTCTTCTTGGGAAAAACGTACCTTCGCCATCGAGGAATGTAATGACATGGACAAATATACCGTAGTTCAACTAATGGGTACTTTGATGTCATATGAGGTACGCAAAGATAGCAAGGTGAAGCTACAAGAAAAGATGAAGTCATATTTGAACCTAGATGTGCCTAAGAAAAAGGCGATTGCATTCAAGGCGGCTTCATCCACCTCTACCAATGATGAGAACTCGGAAGAAGAAATGGACATGGAATCCATTGCACTCATGGCAAAGAAGTTCAATCGCTTCTTCCGAAAGGGTAACTTCAAACACAAATCTAAGTTTACATCTACTAACGCCTCTCCACCTTTGTGCTTTAAATGCAATAAGCCAGGACACATCAAAGCGGATTGTCCTCAAAACAAGCAAAAGGAGAAGTGGAAGGCGCCAAAGTATGACAAGTCCAAGAAGTACACGAAAGGAAACAAGAAGGGACTTGTCGGAGCTACCTTCACCGACTCCGAGGATTCCTCAAGCGGAGAGTCGGACGATGAGCACGTGGAGCAAGCACACATGTGTTTCATGGCAAGAGAGGAGCACGATCAAGGATCCTCCTCTTCCGATGATAGTGATGAAGAAAGCGATGAGGTAACGATGGATGATCTTAGGGATGCTAACACTCAACTTTGGTCAAAATATACTAAGTTAGTAAATAGATATACTAAGGTAAAAGATGACCTAGCTAGCATTCAAACATCGCCTAAGACTATCATCACCAACAACGACACCGTTGTTGAAGAGTTAAGAAATGAGATAGTAAATCTCAAATCTAAACTTGAACATGTTAGCATTGAGGATGCGGAAGAACATGAGATAGCGGATTTAACTTCTCAAAACTCGACTTTGAGTATTGAGAACGAGAATCTTAAATCTCGTGTTTATGTGCTCACTTCGCAAATATCCACTTTGGATACTTCCTTGCGTTCTCTCAAAGAGAAATATGAGGACACATTGGGCCGAATCAACAAATTCAACAAGGGTAAAGGCCATTTGGATAATATCCTAAAAGATTTACTTCCGGCCAAGCACCACATTGGCTTGGGGTATATGATGGGAAATTCTTCCAAGTCGGTCACTACCTTTGTTAGGCCAACTTCCGAAGCCTCAACGAGTGGGAGCAAACACTCTATTGGTAGTTCATCTACCAATGGTGCTTCCACCTCGTCCACACCCTCTTTCGGAAAGAAACCCACATTGGGTGGACCTCCAAAGAAGGGGCATGCTTATATGTACACCAATTCCATGCCACGTAGGAACACACGTCCTACTCCACCATCTCACACTTATGATGATTTTTATGCAACACATTCTCGGGCACGTGCACACCAAGTGAGACACCCTCACGCACGTGTTCCCACACATGCATATGTACACACACCTCATCATATGAATAATTCTCGTCGTGCACCATTCCATCATGTCCCGTATGCCTATCCACAACATGCATCACGTAGAAATCAACGTCGCATGCATGCACCCAATAGGATGATGGCTCCCAAAGTTTTCACTATTTGGAGCCCAAAGGACACAAGCATGGACGAAAAACAAATATATATGAATGCTTATTTTTCGGATGTTGTGCATAGTAAGAATTATGTGGGGAAGTCTAAGTCCACTTGGACTTGGCTTCCAAAGGTCTAATCCCTTGGACCCAATGACCTTGGGTACCATGATATGAAACTTATCTATCTTTAGGTACTCAAGGAAAAGAAAAAGAAAAGGAGCAACAAATTTAAATCTAGCTCCAAAGGGAATTGGATACTCGATAGCGGGTGCTCCAAACACATGACGGGTGACGCTCGATTGCTCTCCGGAGTGGTTCCCATTGTGAATGGAAACCGCGTCGTATTTGGAGGCAACGAGAGCGGAACCATCATAGGTGTTGGTAATGTCGGTAACCCTTCTAAACCATTAATTAGTGATGTGTATCTTGTTAGTGGTTTAAATCATAATCTTATTTCAATAAGTCAACTTTGTGACAAAGGTTACAAAGTTAGCTTTGCGAAAGGATTGTGTCATATTTTAAGAAAGGATAATGAAAAATTATTATTTTCCGGAACTCGTCGTAAAGACATTTATATTTTGGATCTTCCTAAGTCATATGAACAATGTCTCGTTGCCAACACAAGTGAACAACACTTATGGCATCGACGCTTTGGACATGTGAACTTTGGAACACTATATAAGCTTTCAAAATTGAATTCTATTAAAGGTTTTCCGAAGCTTGTTTTTGAAAAGAAAAGTTTTTGTGATTGTTGTCAACGCGGCAAGCTTCCTAAATCTTCATTTAAACCTAAGAAAAGCATCTCTACAAAACGGCCACTAGAGCTATTACATCTAGATTTATTTGGGCCAACTAGAGTAGCTTCCTTAGGAAATGCAAGGTATGGACTTGTCATCGTAGATGACTATTCAAGATTTACTTGGGTATTTTTCTTGTGCAATAAAAATGAAGCTTTTGAAAACTTCACAATTTTTGTTAAGAAAGTACAAAATCTCTTAGGAAACACCATTGTCACTATTCGTAGTGATCATGGAGGTGAATTTGAGAATGAGTCTTTTGAGACATTTTGTGATGAAGTTGGTATTACTCACACCTTCTCTTTCCCTCGTGCACCGCCTCAAAATGGTGTAGTTGAGAGAAAGAATAGGACGCTAGTGGAGTGTGCTCGCACTATGCTTGATGATAGCCAACTTGGCCATCAATTTTGGGCGGAAGCGGTACACACCGCTTGCTATGTGTTTAATAGAATACTTTTGAGGCCCGGCACTAAACAAACTTGTTATGAATTGTTGTTTGGTAGGTTGCCTCAAGTTAAACATTTTCGTGTTTTTGGTTCGAAATGTTTTATTAAGAACACATATGGTAGTTTGGACAAATTCGATCCGAGATCCGATGAGGGGATTTTTGTGGGATATTCTTCGCGTAGCAAAGCCTATCGGATATTCAACAAACGAACCTCGACGATCGAGGAGTCGCTTCATGTCTCATTTAATGAAGGATTTGTTCCAACTAGAATTTCAAATGATAATGATTCTATGGATGTTTTATGTGATTCATTTGATAATTCTAAGTCTATTGATTCTATTGAGACTAACCCGACTAATGAAGTTGTTGAGAATGTTCCAAGTGATCAAGGTATTCCCAAGCGACTTCATGTCATTCGCGACCATCCCCATGAGCAAGTAATTGGCAATATTCAAGATAGTGTCAAGACAAGATCACAAGTTCACCACTTCGCCAATTGTGCCTTTGCCTCATCGATAGAGCCAAAGAATATAGTTGAAGCATGCGAAGATAGTGCTTGGATACTTGCCATGGAGGAGGAGCTCATTCAATTCGAGAGGAATGAAGTGTGGGAGCTTGTTCCATTGCCTTCGAAGAACCACACCGTCATAGGGACAAAGTGGATTTTCAAGAACAAAACCGACGAAAACCAAGTCGTCGTCCGGAACAAAGCTCGGTTAGTAGCTCAAGGCTAACGACAAGAGGAAGGTATTGATTTCGAAGAATCCTTCGCTCCGGTAGCTAGATTAGAATCAATTAGATTACTTTTGTCTTTTGCATGCCATAAGAATTTTAAATTATTTCAAATGGATGTTAAAAGTGCTTTTTTAAACGGAGATGTCGTTGAGGAAGTTTACGTTTCTCAACCTCCGGGCTTCATAAATGAAAAATTTCCAAATCACGTTTTTAAACTAAAGAAAGCTCTTTATGGTTTGAGACAAGCTCCTCGAGCTTGGTATGATCGCCTAAAGAATTTTCTTTTGGATTTGAATTTTAAAATGGGCGAAGCCGATTCAACTCTTTTTGTTAAGCATGCGAATAATGATATTTTATTAGTACAAATTTATGTTGATGATATCATTTTCGGTGCTACTAACTTCACTCTTTGCGAAGAGTTTTCTAATGTTATGAAGGAACAATTTGAGATGAGCCACATGTGCGAACTCAAATATTTCTTAGGACTCCAAATTCGCCAAATGAACGATGCAATCTTCATCCACCAAACGAAGTACACGGTGGAGTTGCTAAAGCGATTTGGAATGGAGAATACCTCCGGGAAAAAGACTCCAATGAGCACGACTACGCATCTTGACAAGGATACGGGCGGTAAGGATGTAGACATTCGTTTATATCGAGGTATGATTGGTAGTTTGCTTTATCTTACCGCAAGTAGGCCCGATATTATGTTTGCCGTATGTATATGTGCTCGTTATCAGTCTCAACCTAAGGAGTCTCACTTAGTAGCGGTAAAGCGTATTTTTCGCTATCTAAGTTACACTTTAGATTTTGGATTACTTTATCCGAGATCTAGCTCTTATGAGTTAATCTCATATAGTGATGCCGATTATGCGGGATGCAAATCCGACAGGAAAAGTACTAGTGGCACTTGCCATTTTATAGGAAATTCTCTTGTCTCTTGGTTTTCCAAGAAGCAAAATTCCGTATCACTTTCAACCACCGAGGCGGAATATATTGCCGCCGGTGCCGCGTGTGCTCAGGTTCTTTGGATGAGACACACACTTAAAGACTTTGGTATAAATTGTGATACTTGCCCTATCATGGTTGACAACCAAAGTGCAATATGTCTTTCCAAGAACCCGGTACATCATTCCCGTTCGAAACACATAGATGTCCGCCACCACTTTTTAGATGACCATGTTGCTAAAAAGGACATCATTCTAGTGTACGTTGAAACCCAAAAGCAAATCGCCGATATTTTCACGAAACCCCTAAAGGAGGACTCCTTTGTGCGGTTGCGTCGAGAATTGGGGATTATGGGTGAATCCGAAATATAGGATTCATGTTTCATTCAATAATTTTGCATGCTATTATTCTTGACAATATCTCATTCATGCTAGAATTATTGGATTTTTCGAGAATTTTAAGTGTTATCTTAATTTTTCGTTCGATTTGTGCGTAATCGTCAAATTTCTGTTTTTCGATGTTTAATGGGGTAGTTTAGATGTCTATTGAGAGTTTTGAGATTTTTCGTCCAAGC
Organism: Scilla litardierei; assembly: GCA_030789695.1. NCBI lineage: Eukaryota > Viridiplantae > Streptophyta > Magnoliopsida > Asparagales > Asparagaceae > Scilla > Scilla litardierei. The sequence goes on from JAULAV010008641.1 coordinate 157,776, forward strand.
GTATTATGGAGAGAACTTAATTTTCAAGTTTTTGACTCTTTAGTCGGTTCATGTTCAGTGACCGACCGACTAGATTGAGATCTAGTCGGTCAGTAATCGAACGCAGACCGACTAAATCTTGTCAGTCTTCTTGGATTCAGCCACTGTTTGCACCTAGTCGGTTCAAGCTCATTTACCGACCGACTAGTTTGTGAACTAGTCGGTCAGTGCTTGAACTGTGACCGACTAGTTGTGCCAGGGGCTGTTTGGTCATTTGGGAAATCGACCGACTTAAACTCAGTTTAGTCGATCGATTTCCATTCTAATCGATCGAAAACTCAGTTCACTCCGCTCAAAACCCCGACCCTTCCCCTTCCGATCGACTTCCGGCCTCTTTCCGATCATCTCCGCCGTCGCCGGCCGTCGTTCTTCCTCCTAGGGTAAACCTACCTCCTCCCTCTCCTATCTAGGGTTTCGTTTTCAGCTCTAGGGTTAGGTTTCTCTGCCTAGGGTTCTAAATTTCTTCCTCTAGGGTTTCGGATTTCTAGGGTTGTGCTAGGATTCGTTGATTTGATCTCGTGTCTTGCTTCGACTATGGCAAGAACACGCATTCCGATCCCTTCCTCTAACCCCTCTCCGATGACCGTTGATCCAACCTCTTCGGATCCCGAGCATCCAACCCCTACGAAGCGTAGAGCCAAGACCACCCATCCTTCGTCGTCTTCGCCTCCTCTCAAGAAGAAGAGGACGACGACCGCCAAGCCTAGAGGTCAACCCAAACCCAAACCCAAACCTAAGCCAAAGGCCAAATCTCTTGCCTCTCCTTCTTCGTTCCATACTCCTACCGATTCCGATACGGAGTATAATCCCGAGACCGAGACTCATAGGGAACCCACTCCTCCTATTCATCCCGAGTCTAGCACCCACCCTCGTACGTCTTCTCGAAAGCCTAAGGGAAAGGCTCCGATGCCGGTGGGCGGTGTCGATATTTCCTTATGTCGCGATGACCCTTTGTGCCTTGCGGCATATAATCGTATCGAACATTGTCCGCTGCTTCTGGAGCATTTCGTCCAGTTCAGCGACTTCATAGGGCTAGCTGATCTTCTGTCGTCGTCGGGTCTTCTCGATTACCTTCGATTTGACCCGAAGGCGAATCCTCGCCCCTATCCTAGATTAGTGAAGCTTTTCTATGCCAATAGGATCCGGGGTCAGTACGATCAGACCCACTCTATTGAGACGACCGTTTTGGGGACTCCTATAGTCCTCACTGCGGAAATCTTAGGAGAGATTCTGGGTATCTCTTCGTCTGGCCTTCTTCCTTCTGATATCTCGGTAGATGATATTTCCTCTCTTGACCAGACCATCCTATCAGAGATTTTCCATCAGATTCCTCCTGCTATGATTGGCGTGCCCTCTAAATCTTTTAAGCCAAATGCTTGGGTCCTAAATTTGATTCTGAAGTCGTGCTTGCTTCCCAAGTACGGCTCCTCATCTTTACCATCCCAGCCATTTTTGAAGCTTATCTATGCGATCTTCATGGGGAGCTCGATTAATTGGGCTCGAATTATACTCGACAAGATTGATTCTTTCGAGTGTATTCGAAAGTCCAATAAATCGGCTCATATTCCTTTTCCTTGCATGTTGACCCTCGTGTTTCGTCACTTTCGTGTCACATTGCCTCGTGACGATGAGCGTCCCCTCGGTCCTCCGCTGAATGCGACGGCCGTCAAGAAATCTCTTGCGGCGCTTCGTCACGTTCAGAGGACGACTCCTTCAGCGTCTGTCCCTGCCTCAGCCACTGCCTCTGCTTCTCCCGTTGCCACCCTTGATGACGTCGTCCGGATACTTCTTCGTCACGAGTCCCGCTTGGCTCGTACCGAGGAGGTGGTCTGCCGTATGGCACGTCAGATGGGTGTTGAGCTTCCTCCTTCCGTGTCTGAGGGAGAGGAGATGGATGAGATGGATGAGGAGGACGTTGAGGAGATCTGTCGTGCTTCGACTCGTGCCCCTAAGGGCACTTCTGCTGCTGCTGGTACTTCCACTTCTGCTCCTGGAGTTGCCACCTCTTCCGGTGTTCCAGAGCCATCTGCTGCTGATCCAGTTTCCGAGCCTGCTCATGTATCTGCTGCTGTTGCTTCTGTCGAGACTCCTGCTGCTGTTGAGCCTGTTGCTGAGATCTCGACTCCTGCCCCGACGATTCCATCTGTTGAGACACCTCTTCTCCCTGCAGATCCTGAGTCCACTCCGTCGACTGGACCCACGGACGCTGCAGATCCTGCCTCCTCCTCGTGATCGTTGTTCCGAGGACTCTCCATATACACTTTGGATGATGTATTCTAGTGAGAGAGTTTTGGGTTAGGATGGGGTTGAGAGTTGCCTTGTTGTATTGCTTTTGTGCTTTCTGATTGTCGGTGTTGGATTGTATGATATGTTGATGATGATGTATTTCTTTTTGATGATATGTAGCACTTGATATGATGTATCTCTTATATTCGATGTGATATCTTTTGGATGTACTCATGTTGTCTCTATGTATATATATGTTCATCATCGATCACTTTATCTTTTATTCGTCGTGCAAATTTAATATTCGTTGAATATATTTGAAATGTGATATCGAATCGACGCATAAAAAGTTGGTTAAATGGATTTTATAGAATTGTTTTTCATGCTCAAAATTAACCAAGAATATTGAATATTGAAGAGTATGTTTCTTTATTCAAGACATGAATAAACATTTGGTATTTTTTGATGATTTTGATTATCGTTGATTTTTATTGATAATGGAAAATTTGACACACCTTGTTTTGATTTCCACATTTTTCCCTTGGTGTCAAGTTGGTCCATTGTCTTCGTCTACGACTCCCGATGTTGGATTTTACATTTCCTAATTGTTGTCGTTGTATGCCCCCCATTTTTGGGATAATGCCAAAGGGGGAGAGATAATGATAATAAATAGCGCAAATGAAAAATTTAACTCAATTTCCAAGAATCTAGTTTGATATGTTAGATTCAGGGGGAGTTAAGATACAAATAAGGATTTTCAAAATCCGATATTTCAAAAATCAATTCACTTTATTTATCTTACTCGTCTGCTTGACACAATTCATTTATATTCATTTTGGAATTAACGTGTCATCAATGCAGGGGGAGTAAGTATTTTACATTTGAATTATTATCTTTGATTATTATTTATGTTGGTTTGTCATCACCAAAAAGGGGGAGAATGTTGAATATTGGACTCCCCGGATTTGGTTTTGGATGATGAGCAAACATAAATAATTCATGAACTAACAATTTGTGAGCGCAGTATTGGAGATCGTCGCCAATTTCACGAGAATATTCAAAGCGACAACTCAACACTTCCAAAAGCTCGTATTCAAGCCTAAAGCTTCGTTGAAGCTCATGCAACGCTTTGGAAATAATGAAGATTCAATCGAAGCTCTCAAAGACCGTTTATTAAGGTTTTATTTATAGTCTTTTAGTTTCGATTGATAGAATGTTAAGCCTTGAGTATATCTTACGTTTCTATCTTCATTTCGCTCATTTCGTAGCTCTAGGATTCTTGCACATGTTCACTCTAATTTCCTCGAAGCGTCGCGCTTCGATTCGGACCTTGTTGTGCATGTTAGTTGGTACAAGAACAAGTACTGACCGACTAGATGGAGATCTAGTCGGTCGGCCACTGTTCTTGGACCGACTAGTTTCAGTCAGTTAAATCTTTGTTCTTTACTGTTTACAGTTAGTCGGTCTACGTTGACTCACCGACCGACTAGTTTGTGAACTAGTCGGTCAGTGATGCTTCTTTGACCGACTAGTTGTGATTTACTGTACATGCCAAATTTCTCCTAAGCTACTGTTTACCGTTAGTCGGTCTAAGAACGTTTGATGACCGACTAGTTGACAATCTAGTCGGTCAACTTTTGTTCTTGGACCGACTAAGTCAACTTGCCTTCAGACTAGTTTTCTAGGTCTGAAATTCTATCTCTTCTCTGATCTGCTCTTAGTCGGTCCATGCTTTGTGACTGACCGACTAGTTGATGAACTAGTCGGTCAGTGATTGTTCTTTGACCGACTAATTCTCCCAGATTTCTTTCCGTTGGAGATTGACCTAACTTATGTTTTTGGGTTCCTATAAATACGAACCTAGGTCATTTCTATCTTCAATAGAGCTGCCATTAAGAGATTCATTGAGCCCTAAAGAGATAGCCATTCTCCCTCAAATCTAAAGCTCTCTTCCTCACAAGAAAGCCATTCTCTCTCATTTCTAGATCTAGAGAGAAGCTTGTTCTTGGTGAGCTCTTCAAGCTATTGCTTGATCCAAGTCTCCAACTCTTCCCTAGGCACCCATTGCTGCTCATTTCCTTGGTGCTAGGGCTTGGTGACTTCATCTTCCTCAAATCCTTCATTCCACCTATTGGGTAAGAAAAACTCAAGGTATAGGATTTTGTGGTAAGAGTATTTATTTCATTTAAACTCTTTATATTGCTTATTGGCTCTCTCGGTTGTGAGAGAAGTTTGTGATCCCGGGTTGTGGGATTCACTTTGCCATTGCATGTATGATTTGATCTTGTGAAGGTTTTTCACAAGATATTCATAGTGGAAATCTTGAGTTAGGGTTTCTAACTCAAGTATCCGGAGGGGATCCGGGTGGTTGGGACGTAGGATCACCGGGAACAAGTCGGGGAGACTTGGGTGGATCCGAACCCATTAACATCGTTTGTTAGCTTTGTTTATTTCATTGTTGTCAATCAATTTAAGCTTCCGCAAATTGATTTGGTGGTTGTTTGCAATTTAATTTGGAATTATACGCCTTATTATTTTAAAGTACTATTCACCCCCCTCTAGTACTTGTGCAGTAGCTGGTAGGGCATTACACGCGCTCCGTATCGGTACTTTCTGTGCTCATTAGCCGGTGTAAGAAGGGCCACCGACCGACTAGATGACGATCCAGTCGGTCGGCAATCCTTCTTGGACCGACTAGTTAGCTTTCTAAATTTCTTAGGAGTTACTGTTTATCGTTAGTCGGTCTAAGAACGTTGGTTGACCGACTAGGTTGCAAACTAGTCGGTCAGCAATGCTTCTTGAACCGACTAACTCATCATATTATTTTTGTATCAGTTACTGTTTACTCTTAGTCGGTCTAAGAACGTTCATCGACCGACTAGATGCTAAACTAGTCGGTCAGTACTTGTTCATGGACCGACTAACTCTAGAATCCTATTTTCGTTCAGGAGTTACTGTTTGTACTTAGTCGGTCTGCGTTGGTCGACCGACCGACTAGTTGCCAAACTAGTCGGTCAGTGGTTGCTCTTTGACCGACTAACCAGTGTTAAAACCCTAATTTCTGGGCAGCCGCCAGCTCAACCTATTTATACCCAACCCAAACGACTTCTTCTTCTCCAACACGACCCAAAACCCTAAAAACTTCCCCCTTCAGCCCCCATCTTCCCCCAAGCTCCATTTCTCCATTCCAAGCCCTAAATCCATCATCCAAACCATCCATTCACTCCATCCACCTCTCATCTTCCCCAAATCTCCATCAAAACCCATCAAAATCCCCAAATCCCCCAAAACCCTAGTTTCCCCAAACTTCTCCATTTGCTTCCAGATCTGATCCTAGGGTTCCCCGGAGTGTTTCTTCCGTCTCCTCTTGGTAAGAAATCGATCTACCGTTGTTTTCATAGCTTATTTATAATTTTATGAAAACCCTAATTTATTTCATGTGTTTGGTGTTTGTTTCCCCCATAACAGCGATTTCCCCGTAGATAGCATCCGTGTGACGAAGTGATCGTCAATCCCCGGTGCTAGGCAAGTGAAACTTGCCACTTAGGGTTTAGGCCATGTTTTAGGCCATTGCATGTTGTAGGCGTAAAAGAGGCTAGGCGACGAAATGATACTCGCCTAGGCGCAAATTGGGGAACTAGCTTGACAACGAAGCTAGTTCCAACACATATAGCATGTTGCACAACTCCCATGTCATGTTTACTTTCAATTAACGGTACGCGAATATGTTCATGTCATTGCATTTCGCCTGTCACGTTTAATTCAATTAACTGTACGCAAATAAATTGTCATGATCTCGCATTCCTTAGGTATTGCTGTGATTGCGTAGCTTCGCTACAATGTTGTGTTCCTGGCTCGTGTTCCAGAAGCGGGCCATGTGTTGGTTGATAGCCAATGCCCGAATTGCGTGTTCCGGCTAGGTGTTCCCTACGCCATACTAGTGTTCCTGGCTCGTGACCAGAAGCGAGCATAATGAGTTGGAAACCCCAACGCTCGATGTATTGAATTGTGAACTAAGAATGCGAGCTCAATGTGCGGGGCAACCTCAGGCTCGCTAGCTGAGCTCAATGTGCGGGGACCCCAGGCTCCATATCGTGTGAATATTGGGTAGTGTTTAGTGCCGATCGGTCTGAAATGCTATGCCATTCAGCGAATGGCGTAAACACCTACAAAATGTGAATGTATTGAATTGATAGTAGCTTGGCTACTCTTGTCTTGTCCCGATGATTGTTCTCTTGTACAAATTGTCTTGCCATGTTTTAATTGTGCACTCATGTTATAACTGCCATGTCATGCATACTAAACTGCTAGGTTGCTAGATGCCTCACTTTCAGTTTCCTTGCCCAAGTCTTTTTAGGCTTGCCTACATGTGCCCCTTTACTCTTTTGGGTGACACATGTTAGATCCTGAGCCCGGGTACCTCGTTGAGGACGAGGTGTTTGCTGACGCCGAGCCCGAGCTTGTGTTTGATGGGGAGTACGTGGACACTGGGGACCAGTCCTAGTGTCTTCGTTGTGTTTTACTTTTATTAGACCGTTGTTTTGTTATCAGTGCGTAGCACCTATACTTTGTTGTTGTCGTTGCTTTTGTTGGCCTTGTTCTGGGCCTTGGACTCTTTTCTTTTAGCCTGGTGGCTTTTCTGGATGTTGAACTTATTTTTGATGTTGGACATTTTGTGAGATGTGGAATTTTATTTCAGTCTCTCCTTGTGTTATTATTGTTATTCTGTTGTGGTTACAGGGACCTGTTTATGTATTTGTGGACGCTTATCGGGTTTGGGGCTTCACAGCTCCACTCTCGTGCAGACCTTTTCACGTCTCGCCTCCATTTTAGGGAAGCGGGTCGTGACATACACTATAAAAACCATATTATTTTATAAAAAGTTATATATCTTCTATAAAATGTAGAAAATAGCACCGAGCTCAAAAACATACGCAAATATGTTTGTTGGAACCGGAAGATCACCATCATCAACTGAAAAATAAGAGTAGACAACATTAGGCTATAAAAATCATATCATTTAATAAAAAGATCCATAACTTTCCGATAATATAGAAAATAGCCTGTAGCTCAGAAAAATCCGCAGAAATGTTCTTTCAAACATGGATATCACCTTCTTCAATTAAAAAAATAAGAGAAGAAAAAATTTGGCCAAAAATCATATCATATAATAAAAAGATCCATAACTTCTTGAAACTGTAGAAAAATAGCACCGAGCTCAAAAAACACGATAAAAATGTTTGTTGGAACCGGGAGATCACTATCTTCAACAGAATAATAAGAGAAGAAAAAATTAGGTTATAAAAACATATCATTTAATATAAAGATTTATATCATACATAAAATTTAGAAAATAGATCGGAGCTCAGAAAAATCTGAATAAATGTCCGTTGGAACCGGGAGATTGCCATCTTCAACTGAAAATAAAAGAAGACAAAATTATACCTAATATCATATCAATTAATAAAAAGATACATAACAGCCCTAAAATGTAGAAAATAGCATTGAGCTCAGAAAAATCCGCATAAATGTCTGTTGGTACTGGGAGATTGCAATATTCAACTGAAAAAAAGAGAAGATAAAATTAGGCCAAAAGACATATCATTTAATAAAAGATTCATATCTTCCAGAAAATGAAGAAAAAAGATCAAAGCTAAGAAAAATATGCAAAAATGTCCGTTGGAATAGGGAGATCACCATATTTAACTAAAAAATATGAGAAGACAAAATTAGGCTACAAAAATCTTGTCATTTAATAAAGAGATCCATATCTTTAATAACATGTACAAAATAGCATGGAGCTCAGAAAAATCCGCAAAAATGTTCGTTGGAACTGGGTGATCAGCATCTTCTACTGAAAATAAGAGAAGAAAAAATTAGGATATAAAAATCATATCATTTAATATGATTTTTATCTTCCAGAAAGTGTACAAAATGGCCCCGAGCTTAGAAAAATCCTCAAAAATATCCGTTGGAACCAGGAGATCGCCATCTTCAACTGAAAAAATAAGAGAAGACAAAATTAGGCCAAGATATCATATCAATTAATAAAATAATACATATCTTCCAAAAAGTGGAAAATAACCCAAAGCTCAGAAAAATATGCAAAAATGCCCGTTGGAACCGGGAGATCAACATCTTCAACTGGAATATAAGGGAAAACAAAATTAGGCCAAAAATCATTTTATTTAATAAAAAGATCGCCATTTTCAACTAGAAAATAATAGAAGAAAATTTTAGGCTATAAAAATCATGTCAATTAATAAAAAGATCCATATCTGGCGTAAAATGTAGAAAATAGCACCAAGATCATAAAATGATATATAAAAATCTTATCAGTTAAAGATGGCGATATCCCGGTTACAACAGACATTTTTATCAAGGTTCTAAATAGCGTGAGGTGTGGCGTGGCGGCGAGGTCAAGCCTCAAGCCTTAGAAGCCTTATCGGAGCCACGACGTTTTTCAAGGCGTGGTTTAAGGCGGCAAATGTGTATATATATTATATAATATATATAGAGGT